>ML661325.1:16947368-17186509 GCA_007570785.1 Antilocapra americana | reverse complement strand
TTTACAATAGCCAGGACATGGAAGCAACCTAGATGCCCATCAACTGATGAATGGATAAGAAAGCTGTGGTACATATACACAATGGAATATTACTCAGCATTAAAAAAAAATTCATTTGAAGCAATTCTACTCAGATGGACGAAACTGGAGCCCATTATCCAGAGTGAAGTAAGCCAGAAGCAAAAACAACAATACAGTATACTAACACATATATATGGAATTTAGAAAGACAGTAACGAGAACCCAACATGGGAGACAACAAAAGGAACGCAGATGTATAGAATAGACTCGTGGACTTTGTGGATGAGGGTAAGGGTGGGATGATACGGGAGAAGGGCATTGAAGCATGTTAATTGTCATGTGTCTAATCAATCGCCAGCCCAGGATTGATGCTCGGGACTGGTGCAGCGAGATTTCCCGGGGGGGGGAGGGAGGAGGGAGGGGGGTCCCGGAGGGGAAGCATATGTAAACCCATGGTGATATCATGACAATGTATGGCAAAAACAATAATAAAATTAAAAAAAATAATAAAATAAAAATAAATAAAAAATATAGAAGTTAAAGTCATGGAAAATCACCATATGTTTTTAAATGATAAGATTACAAACAGCAGGTGCAGTGTGTATGTGAGATAACCATGTTAGTAGTGGAGTGTTTTCTTTTGGCACCTCTGTATTTTCCAAATTTTCTACAGTGAACATGAATTAATCTTATAACCTGAAATAATCAGTGTTATATTGTTCTAACGACACTGCATTTATTTTATAAAAGTCATATATGCATATAGTCTCCTTTCCTGCCACTCCTTATGTACCAAACACTGATCCCCAAAGGATATCGTTTTCAAATCTTTCCATTCTTCCTCCCATTATATACCTTCATATTTCTTAATAATATGCATATATTAACCCTCAGGTTTACCATTTTAAGGATCTATTAGTTTTCTACTGTGGAAGATAAAAACCACAATCCAATTTCTCAATATTTCTCCCCACCTTACCAGTATAGATATGTCACAGAATTTTTCATTAAATCATTATACAGCATGGTTATTATACCTATGTAAATATAACTCATAGCTAAACTAAATAGCTTATTTTGGAGGGTTTTTTTTTTGGTATCTTTTGGTTCCCTGGAATTAGTCATTGTTTCATGATTTGCTTATTTAAAGATGATATACCTATTATTGCTTCTTCCCAAACTCCCATGAGCAATTACTTCTCAATAGTAAATGCCAAATAGTGTCTCTCTCTCTTTTTAAAGAAGTCTTTCCCTGACCTTCACCCTTAGCCTTACACAGGACTATTTTCTTTCTGAGCTTCTGTGATGGACTGAATTGTGTCCCATTAAAATCCATCTGAAGCCCTAACCCTAAGTGACTCTGAATTTGATTATATTTGGAGATAGGTCCTTGATTTCTTCTTTGTTCAGTAGCACATTGTTTTAATCTCCACATATTTGTGAATTTTCCAGCTTTTTACTTGTAGTTAATTTCTGGTTTCATACCCTTGTGATTGGAAAAGATGCTTGATCTTATTTTAGTCCTCTGATATTTATTGAGACTTGTTTTGTGACCCAACATATCTATCCTGGGAAATGCTCCTGTTGCTTTTATTAGATTTATTTTTTTAAATCTTAATTGGAATACCGTTGCTTTAAAATGTGTCAGCCTCTGCTGTAAAGTGAATTGTTGTACGCTTACATGTGTCCATTCTTTAGACTCCCTTCCCCTTCAGGTCTCCACAGATCACCGAGAAGGCTCCTGTGCCACGCAGTAGGTCCTCATCAGTTACCTGTGTTATACATAGTGGTGTATATACATCAGTCTCCGGCTCCTTTTGTACAGAATGCTCTGTATATATCTGGTATAACATGTTGTTTAAGGCTGGCAAATATTTCCTTATTTATTTTGTTGCATTAACTATCCATTGATGTAAATAGGGCCTAAAATTCCCCTGCTTTTACTGTGGCAGTCAGTTTCTCCCTTTAGGTCTTTTAATGTTTGCTCTGTATCTTTAGATGCTCCTGTGTTTAGATATTCACATAAATATTTACAAACATTATATCCTTTTGTTGGATTGATATCTTTCTCACTATGTAACCCTCATCGTTTTTCTCTCATTGTTACAGTCTTTGTTTTAAAGTTTATTTTCTGATAAAAGTATACCGATTCGAGCTTTCTTTTGGTTTCCTTTTGCACTGAATACTTTTTTCATCTTTTCATTGTCAGTCTGTGTGTGTCTTTACATCTAAAATAAGTCTCCTGTATGCAACACATAGTGGGTCTTGCTTTTTACCTTCAGCCATTCAGTGTCTTTTGATTGGAGAATTTAGTCCATTTCAATTTAGAGTAGTTTTTGACGTATCTATTTCTACTGGGGTTTCCCTAATGGCTCATCGGTGAAGACTCCCTCTGCAGTGTGGGAGCTGCAGGAAATGCAGGTTCCATCCCTGAGTTGAGAGGATCCCCTGGAGAAGGAACTGGCAGCCCACTCCAGTATTCTCTTCTGGAGAATCCTATGGACAGAGGGACCTGGCGTGCTACAGTCCAGGGGGTCTCAAAGTGTCAGACGCAGCTTAAGTGACTTAGCACACACACATGCATATTTGTATTGCCATTTTGTTAACTGTGTATGGTCCATTTTTCAATCCTTTCTGTTCCTTTCTTCTCTTACTCTCTCACTTTTTGGTTTGATGACTTTTAGTGGAATGGTTATATTTCTCTATCTTTATCTTTTGTGTGTATATGGTAGGATTTTGCTTTGTGACTATCATGAGACTTACATGTAACATGTACTGGAAAATTCTCAGCCAAAATCCATTCCATTGTTACTTCTGTCCTTCCTTTTTTCTCCTCTTGGAGCCCTAAGATATGTTGGATTTTCTCCAATATCTGTGCCTCTTTGCTTCTCCTTTCTGTATTGCCTGCAGTCTCTCCATACTGCTTTGAGATGGTTTCTCAGATCCATTTTTTACTTTACTAATTCCTTATTCTTCTCTCTAACACAGTGCTAAATCCACTTATTCCTTTTGAACTATTTTCAATCTGGTCTTTGATTCCAGTTCCCTTTTTCTGTATCCAAAGTTTCAAGCTTGTATTTTATTTCTTTAAACAGTTATCATCTGTATCTGATAATTATCTGACTTTATAAGAATGTGTCAGCTGTCTGTTTAATACTGGTTCTTATTTATGGTAGCTTGTTTTCTTATGGATTTAGTTTGCTAGTTTTTTTTTATCTTAGTTTTTCATGTACTTACTTTCCTTAGACTCATACATGGGAAGTTTTTGAGGCCTGGTATAAAAATGAATACTACAGCAAGGATTTATTTGCCTTGCTTTTGCCAATACAGGCCCACTCTAATTTAAATATGTGACCAGGTTTCAACACAATTAATCTTTCATTCACTGAAAGAGATTTTATTGGGTTTTTTGGTTCTAATCTATCTCCATTCTGGAGAAGTTCTTCTACTCTCAAAGTCTTAGTTTTAGCAGAGACATCTACTCAGTTTTCTGTTTGGGCTGGCTCTAGTGCTTTGTTTCCCATCTCTCATTCCATGCATCCATGAGAACCTAAACTCAGGTTCATGTAGTTTGGCATCTGTCTTTAGAGTGAATTCATCTGCCAGGCTCTTATTAGCTGTTCTTTGAATTGGTGTTCTTTATGAGTGCCTGACCTAGAATGCCTTACTTTCCTGGTAGCTTATTAGTGCTTCAAATTTATTTTTATTATATTACCTAGTATATTTAGGATGTTTCAACATGAAGGAGTGGTCCAGGAAACTCACCTTCTGTCTTACTGAAAGAATAGCCTTGCAGCTTCTCATAGTACAATATGTATCAATTAAAATAAATGTATTGAACATATCTGAGTTTCTTTCTTCCCTCCCAGAGTTTGTAGCTTCTAAAGATAAATACTGTTTGTTCATTTCGGTGCCTGGTTTATAATAGAGACTCAATACATATGGAATAAATGAGTATCAGTAAATTCTACATAAAATCACATTTTCTTGTTCCTTATTGATTACTTATAAATCTAATTTGTGGACTTATAATTAAGACCAGGCAAAGAAATTCCAATTTGAAATTGGATTAACTGATGACAGAACATCTGGCACTTTTTGAGTTTTTGTGTTCCTTTTTTTTTTGTGGCATGACTTACAGGAGAAGTGGATTATTAATGTAATTATTAAATTCAGTCTATTATCTCAATATAATCTATAAAAAATACAAACTAGTTGCCCTCCCAATATAAAAATAAAACAAACAAAAAAATCCCATTATATAACATTGACTTTTAATTGTCTCAGTTTTGAGGGGCCTGTTGCCATGGATATCTCCCCACACAATCTGCAGCTATGAATCACATACTGGGCAGCGCTACATCTGCAGTGCTGCAGCGTACCATATGGCAAATTTACTGCAGCCAAAGGAGGCAAGAAAAACTCTTTCCACAGATGGATTCAACACTTCCAAGGTTGAGGCAACTATTCAATAGGCTACATTGCCTGTTTCTGGACAATACCAAAGCTCAAAAAAGCATCTGTCCTGAAAGACCAAATACCCAGGTACTGAGCTGGCACTTGGAATTTATAGGGGAAAAGGGGGGCTGCTGAGAGAACAGCTGTAGTAGAAAACCTCAAACTTGAATAGGCAAACACTGCACCTCATCACACCGACTAGTCTCCATCTGAATCCAGTTTATTATTAGAGTTTATCGAATGCTATTGGTTTATAGATCTGTAGTTCTCCGAAGTCATTTCTATGTTTGTTTATAATCATTGTTTAACATATGCAAATTGATGGATGGATGGATGATAGAATTGGGAAGCTAATTCTTAAGGTATCTAGAGGTACTGTCGATGTGAACAGATGATGAATACCATTTGTTGATCATCACACCTGCTAGACTTTTGTCAATCGTTTTACACAAATTATTTGATTTTCAATATCATTTCTATTTGTCCTCTAAAAACAGTGAAGAGAAAAGATTAATTTGCCTGTCACTTATCACAGTGAATGTGGTGTAAGCTTAGGTTCCACTGCAGTTCTGTCTGACCTTGGAGCTTAGTCTCTTCTCACTATATGACAAGCTGTCTTTGAGAGGTGCATACATAGGTCAAAGATCAGACTACACGTTAGTGTCAGACTGCCTGGGTCCACATGTCAGTTGCATCTGCTACTGTCTATGTGACTTCAGGCCATTTACTTAACTGATGGCTCAGTGGTAAAGAATCCATCTGCCAATTCAGGAGACATAGATTCGATCCCTGGGTCAGGAAGATTCCCTGCAGGAGGAAACAGCTACCCTCTCCAGTATTCTTGCCTGGGAAATCCCATGGACAGAGGAGCCTGGTTGGCTTCAGTCCATGGCTTGCAAAGAAGTCAGACACGACTTGGTGACTAAACAACAATAGCAACCTACCTTCAGTTTTCTCTCTGTAAATGGAGATAATGAAATTACTTACCTGTGAAGAGTCTTTTATTTTTATTATTTAAGCTTCTTATTTTCTATTGGGGTATAGCTGATATTGTGATAGTTTCAGGTGAAATGGTGAAGGGACTCAGCCATCCATATACATGTATCCATTCTTCCTCAAACTCCCCTCCCATCCAGGCTGCTACACAACATTGAGCAGAGTTCCATGTGCTATGTCCTTGTTGATTATCCATTTCAAATATAACAGACATTGAACAGAGTTCCATGTGCTATGTCCTTGTTGATTATCCATTTCAAATATAACAGTCTGTACATGTCCATTCCAAACTCCCTATCTGTCTCTTCTCCCCCCACCGCCTCCCCCAACCCCTGGCAAACCTAAGTTCCTTCTCTGAAGTCTGTGAGTCTCTTTCTGTTTCATAGTTAAGTTTATTTGTATCATTTCTTTTTAGATTCCATATAGAAGGGATGTCATATGGTATTTCTCCTCCTCTGTCTGGTTTATTTCGCTCAGTATGACAGTCTCTAGGTCCATTCATGCTGCTGCAGATGGTATTATTTTGTTCTTTTTATGGCTGAGTGTTGCGCCACTGTATATATGTGCCACGGATTCCTTGTCCATTCCTCTGTCAGTTTAATAATTAGGTTGTTTCCTTGTCTTGGCTATTGTAAACAGTGCTGCACTGAACATTAGGGTGCATGCACCTCAGGATTCTTGAGAGAATTCAGTTCAGTTGCTCAGTCGTGTCCAACTCTTTGAGACCCCATGAACCGCAGCACGCCAGGCCTCCCTGTCCATCAAAACTCCCGGAGTCCACCCAAACTCATGTCCATTGAGTTGGTGATGCCATCCAACCATCTCATCCTCTGTTGTCCCCTTCTCCTTCTGCCCTCAATCTTTCCTAACATCAGGATCTTTTCAAATGAGTCAGCTCTTTGCATCAGGTGGCCAAAATATTGGAACTTCAGCTTCAACATCAGTCCTTCCAATGAACACCCAGGACTGGTTTCCTTTAGGATGGACTCGTTGATCTCCTTGCAGTCCAAGGGACTCACAAGAGTCTTCTCCAACACCGCAGTTCAAAAGCACCAATTGTTCAGCACTCAGCTTTCTTTATAGTCCATCTCTCACAGCCATACATGACTACTGGATAAACCATAGCTTTGACTAGATGGACGTTTGTTGACAAAGTCTGCTTTTTAATATATTGACTAGGTTGGTCATAACTTTCCTTCCACGGAGTAAGCATCTTTTAATTTCATGGCTGAAATCACCATCTGCAGTGATTTTGGAGCCCAAAAAAATAAAGTCTGACACGTTTCCCCATCTGTTTGCCACTGAGTGATGGGACCGGATGTCATGATCTTAGTTTTCTGAATGTTGAGCTTTAAGCCAACTTCTTCACTCTCCTCTTTCACTTTCATCAAGAGGCTCTTTAGTTCTTCTTCACTTTCTGTAAGGGTGGTGTCATCTGCATATCTGAGGTTTTTTATATTTCTTCCGGCAATCTTGATTCCAGCTTGTGCTTCCTCCAGTCCAGTATTTCTCATGATGTACTCTGCATATAAGTTAAATAAGCAGAGTGGCAATCAATATACAGCCTTGATATACTCCTTTCCCTATTTGAAACCAGTCTGTTGTTCCATGTCCAGTTCTAACTGTTGCTTCCTGACCTGCATACAGGTTTCTCAAGAGGCAGGTCAGGTGGTCTGGTATTCCCATCTCTTGAAGAATTTTCCACGGTTTATTGTGATCCACACAGTCAAAGGCTTTGGCATTGTCAATAAAGCAAAAATAGATGTTTTTCTGGAACTCTCTTGCTTTTTCGATAATCCAGCAAATGTTGGCAATTTGATCTCTGGTTCCTCTGCCTTTTCTAAAACCAGCTTGAACATCTGGAAGTTCATGGTTCAGGTATTGCTGAAGCCTGGCTTGGAGAATTTTGAGCATTACTTTACTAGTGTGTGAGATGAGTGCAATTGTGCCGTAGTTTGAGCATTCTTTGGCATTTCCTTTCTTTGGGATTGGCATGAAAACTGACCTTTTCCAGCCCTGTGGCCATTGCTGAGTTTTCCAAATGTGCTGGCATATTGAGTGCAGCACTTTCACAGCATCATCTTTCAGGATTTGAAATAGCTCAACTGGAATTCCATCATCTCCACTAGCTTTGTTCATAGTGATTCTTCCTAAGGCCCACTTGACTTCACATTACAGGATGTCTGGCTCTAGGTGAGTGATCACACCATTGTGATTATCTGAGTCATGAAGATCTTTTTTGTACAGTTCTTCTGTGTACTCTTGCCACCTCCTCTTAATCTCTTCTGCTTCTGTTAGGTCCATACCCTTTCTGTCCTTTATTGAGCCCATCTTTAATGACTTATTTTGCACAGGGTCTAATTAGTGCCTACTTAAGTGTTCAATAAGTGTCAGTTGCTAAAATTGTGCACCTTCATTTGATTAAAAATATGGCGTACTGGTTTTGTATATTAAGGCATACTGTATTTTGTATATTTTTTTTTTTTAGTGTATCTTGCTTACTAGGGTGGTCATTCTCAAACTGTGGTTCCAGTCTGCCAGCATTACCACAGCTAGGGACTTGCTAGAAAAGCAAATTATCAAGACTTACTTTGAGTATTATTGAATAAGAAATTATAGAAATGGAGCCCAGCCTTATCTGTTTTAACAAGCTTCCAGTGATTCTAATGTACACAAAAATTTGGAGACATTGTTGTTTAGTGGCTCAGTATGTCTGACTCTTTTGCAACCTCCTGGACTGTAGCCTTCCAGGCTCCTCTGTTGATGGGATTTCCCAGGCAAAAAGTACTGGAGTGGATTGCTATTTCCTTCTCCAAGGGATTTTTCTGACTGAGGGATCAAACCTGTATCTCCTACATTGTCAGACAGATTCTTTACCACTGGGCCACCAGGGAAGCCCTTGAGAGACATTAGTGTTAGAGAAAAAAATGTTGCCTTTCCCAGTTTTACCAAAGGCCAACTCTGCCCAAAAGAAGCTTTTGGAACTAATACCAAGATGCTGGTTTTTCTAGAATCAATTCTCACAGCTCCAAAAGGATGCTACAGTCCCCTTGTTCTATGAGCACATCTGATCACTAAGATTCCTGATTAATAGTTAATCATTTTGTCTTAACAGCATTTAAAATTATCAATTATTTTATAATGGTTTCTTCTTGTGTGGAATGAAATGTAACACTGTGATTATCACAGTCATTAGAAGACACTGCTGGAATTTCTCCAGAGTTGAAGCAGGCAGAACATTTCAGTTCCTCCCAAAAGCAAGCTGATTTCTATTTTTCCATAAAAAGTTAATATTTGATTAATACCTTGTATGGCTTTTCTATTTAAGTTTCACATTGTTTGTTAAGTTTCATGAGTGGAAAGTGACCTATGGTGAACTTTTAGATTAAACCTGATTCAGTGCAGGAACAAAACTCTATAGAATGTATTTGAGCTTTAGTTAGATTAATTTAACATCATTCTCAAAACTGAAAATGAAACTACTATTTTAGAAAAGTCAAAGGAAATTAAGCTACAGTCATTTTTATCAATAATTTTTGACTAATGAGAATACTTTAATGATTCAAATGTTTCAGCCTCCATAACTTTTTAAAGTCATCTAACTCCCCCAATATCTCATCAGTAAAGGATCTGCCTGCAGGACAGGAGATGCCAAAGATAAGAGTTTGATCCCTGGGTTGGGAAGATCCTCTGAAGTAGGAAATGGCAACCCACTCCAGAATTCTTGCCTGAAAAATTTCATGCACAGAGGAGCCTGGCAAGCTACAGTCCAAGGGGTCGCAAAGAGTTGGCTACAACTGAGCAACTGGGAAAAACTTTCCTAAGTCTCCTTCCTCAATCTATAAGAGTAAAGGGTTATTTAAATTGATTTTTCATTTTTTTTATAGCCATGAGTAAAGAATAGTGCAAAGAATACATTGAAAACTATTATTTACAGTGAAGAACAGAATGTTTGATTCCTTTGGGAGTCTTTCTGAAGTAAATCCTGCTCTAACTAGGTAAAAATTTTGATCGAGGTCCTTTGAGATTTTCACAAAAACTAGCAACTTGGTAAACTTGATAGCAGTTCCTAGCACTGCTAGTAGTTACGTAGAAACTCTTGATTTGAGCAGATGGAAAAATCCCAATTAGGTTAAGGGTGTTAATTATGTGGCCTGCTGACCCCAAATATCTTCATCTGATTTATTATTATTGCCCACCTCATAAAGTTCTTAAAGGCCTGCATGATGTTATAAATGATAATAAACCTGATGTGTAACTCAGGTAGGGAAGGAGCTCCACATTTATGCTGTTATTGCTCTAACGAAGTGGGTTCTAAATTTTACCTTGTCTCATAGTCACCTGGGATGCTTTTTTAAAACTATATAGATTCTTGGGTGTCATCGCATAGATAACATGGAGTCATCAAATCTGTATTTTTAACAAGCTTCCTAGATATTTAGAATACAGGTTACCTTTTATGCAGTTTTAAATATATACACTTCCCTGGTGGCTCGGACAATAAAGAAATCTCCCTGCAATGTAGGAGACCTGGGTTTGATCCCTGGATCAGGAAGATCCCCTGGATAAAGGAATGGCAACCCACTCTAGGATTCTTGCCTGGAGAATCCCATGGACTGAGAAGCCTGGTGGGCTACAGTCCATGGGGTTGCAAAAGGTCAGACATGACTGAGCAATTTTCACTTCCCTTCATATATTTCACACATATATGAAAAGAGAGAGGGAGAGGTTGATTTATTTGGGGGAACTGTTTCATGTGATTATTGGAGCTGTCATGACTGACACCTGTAGGATACACTGGCAGACTGGGAATTCAGGCAAGAATTGATGCTACCATGTCAAGTCTGGATTATGCAAGCAGCAGGCTAGAAACTCAGGGAGGATTTCTATGATATAGTCTTTAGGAGAATTCCTCCTCTGGGAAACCTATTTTTTTCCTAAGTCATTTAACTGATTAGATGAGGCCCACCTACATTATAGAGAGTGATCTGCTTTACTCAAAGTTTACTGATTTAAATGTTAGTCACCTTAATACCATCACATCAGCATCTGAACTAGTTTATGGCCAAACAGCTGGGCACTGTAGGCTATCCAAGTTGACACATAACATTAAACATCACAGTATAAGATCCCACTTCAAGAAAAATGTAGATCCTATGAGAAAGTATAGATGTAGCTGAGGCTTCAGTCTTTAGACTGAGAAAGAAACACTAATGAAAAGCTTGAAAAATCCACTATAGTTAACAGTTGCTGGTCCCAGGAAAGCTGCTAGTGGTAGAGGGTGAAGGAATGATAAACCTGGATCAGGTAGAAAGTTTATCATTTTTTAGGTATAAATATCAAGACCAATGGTATAATCTTCTGAAGGTTAAACATTATTCAACCTTTGCTTCTCAAAAGCTAGATGCAACTCCAGAGCTCTAGAAGATGAAGAGGTATGGGAAGAATCAGTGATTGATCTAAGGAGTGTGAAATAAGCACTCTTTTTGCTTACTTCAGCACTAGGAGCTGAAGTAAGCAAAAAGAGTGTGAAAGTGAAAGTCACTCAGTCATGTCTGACTCTTTGTGACGCCCTGGCCTGGAAATTCCCCAGGCCAGGATGCTGGAGTGGGTAGCCTTTCCCTTCTCCAAGGGATCTTCCCAACCCAGGGAACGAACCCAGGTCTCCCACATTGCAGGCAGATTCTTTACCATTTGAGCCACAAGAGAAGCCCAAAATAAGCAAAGATATTAATATTTACCTTTAATGTTCTATATGTTTCTGCTCTTTGTGAGTAAAAGCTAATGAATACAAGGGGGAAAGACAACACAGAGGCTAATTCTAGTGCCCAGTTGCTGCCCAGGGACTGGAACCAAGATTAGATGGGCCAGCTGTTGGTGAGAAGCAGCCAAAATTAACATTTTCAAGCTGATGTCATTTCAGAAATATGCACTACATCATATACAGTTTCTTGTTTTATTCAAACAGCTTCTTACAGGTCTTTACAAATGAGAAACTTGAATTTCAAATGCCTTAGGTAAATTACCTGAAGTCATACAATATTTTAGCAGTAGATCCACAGTTCAAATCCAGGTCTCTCTAACTTGAAAACTCATTATCTCTCTGCTTCATCATTCTGCCTCTGGAAAAGAAGAAGGGAACAGAAGTCATGAGGGAAGGTACTGTGTCAAATTTGCCCAGTCTGCTTCTGTCCACAGGGGGCCTCTCAATTCTGAATCCTGCCTTCCTGGGCTTGCCTGATTCTCATAGACTCATAGACTAGCTCTGCCTCATCGCCCCAGCTTCGTGTGGATAGGTGAGAGTATCCCAGAAAGTCTGGGGTCTAGGATCTTGGGTGCCAAGGTTTGGTATGGGGAGAGCAAGGCTGGCCTAGGAGCTGCAGAGCTTGAAGGCAAATGTGTCTAAAAGTCAGTCCTCGTTACCATCTTTCCAAATTCCATATATATGTGGAATATATATATGGAATATATATATATGGTAACGAGAACCCTGCATGCGAGACAGCAAAAGAAATGTAGATATATAGAACAGTCTCGTGGACTCTGTGGAAGAGGGCAAGGGTGGGATGATATGGGAGAATGGCATTGAAACATGTTAATTATCATATGTGAAATCAATCGCCAGCCCAGGTTTGATGCTTGGGGCTGGTGCACCGAGATGTCCCAGGGGGAGGGAATTGGGAGGGAGGAGGGAGGGGGGTTCTGGAGGGGGAGCATATGTATACCCATGGTGGATTCATGTCAATGTATAGCAAAACCAACACAATAAAGAAAATTAAAAAAAAAAAAAGAAAGTCAGTCCTCAGGTCAGGAGATCTAGGTATCAGTAGAACCGAGAACTCCATTTCAATTCAATGGAGTGAGAAGTTATCCAGGTCTGAGGCTGAAGGAAAGAAATGAGGCTTGCCAAGCCAGAGCAAAAGGCATAAGAACAGAGGAGAGAGGGCATTCTCTTTTTGATAAGGCTCTTAAGATAATGAAAATCCACTAAATAGAATCATATAGGTCCAATATTTAAGGTATTGGCTCCCTTGTCATTTATAAGCTGTATAATCTTTGGCAAGATTATTTCTTCATGTGTATAGTGGACTTAAGGTTGAGTGAACTAATGCATATAAAATATCTAACCTTGTAGTCATAGTGCTCACTAAAATTGCCAGTTTTTTTGTTAATCATTGTCAATCATATTGAGAAGGGGCTTCCTAGGTGGCTCAGTGGCAAAGAATCCACTTGCAGCACAGGAGACAGTTCAATCCCTGGGTTAGGAAGAGTCCCCTGGAGGAGGAAATGGAAACCTACTCCAGTTTTTTTGCCTGGAAGGTTCCATGAAGAGAGGAACCTGGTGGGCTACAGCCCGTGGGGTCACAAAGAGTCAGAGACAATCTAGTGACTGGGCACCTACTTAGTGGTTGAGAAGACAGCTGTAAAGGGGTTGATGAGGTTAACACTGCGTCAGCCACATCTGACACCACGTTCTTCCAGAGGATGCTGGGAGATATCCCCTTGCCCCCTCCCCCTGAGATGCTGAAAGCTCAGCTTCTCTGTACACTGGTGCCTAGTTGAATCTCAAAGAGCTTTGGGTGAAGTAGGAAAGGGGAGCTTTATTGCTTTGCCAGGCACAGGGAACCACAGTGGGCTGGTGCCCTCGGAACCATGTGTCCCAATTTGGGTAAAATAGTAGGAAGTTTTATTGTAATTCATCAAAGAGGGCGTGGTCAGCTTGTGGATGTTCTTTTGGTGGGTTAATAATGAGGTCCATAGGAGTGAGTGTCATCAGTCTTCAGGTCCAGCTGGTCTGGGGTCTACATGCCTGTGAGCAGCATACCATCATTAATTATCTTCTCTCACCTGGCAGTGGTTCCCGTATCTGCAGAATAACTCAGAGATAACTGTTGTGTGATGAGTTGGTTGGATGGCATCATCGACTCAGTGGACATGAGTCTGAGCAAACTCTGGGAGGTAGTGAAGGACAGAGGAAGCCTGGCGTGCTGGAGTGCATGGGGTCGCAAAGAGTAGGACACCACTGAGTGACTAAACAACACCATTAGTTGCGTGTATCTGTTGGTGGGGAAACAGGACCTTGTCCCAAGGTTGCTCTTGATTGCTGTTTCTCCCTGGTCTCACATACCCTCCCTTCCCTAATTAACAATAGCTTGAATCTGCCCATTGAAACTCAGCGAAGGTCATGGAGGCTGAATAAAGACCGTCTCCTATAATCAGTGAAATGGGGAACACAGAACAGCCTTGTGCCCAGGCGCCCCACCAGGCCCTGCATGGTATCACTTCTGTTGGAAACAATCAGACCACAGAGAATCCATGACAGGGATCTCACACGTTGCCAGTTGGGGCACAGGGCTATCGCTACTATTTGTGAAATTTATAGAGCTAAATGGAGGTACCAGCAGATATATCCTGAAGGAGAACCACGATAGAAGAAATGCAAATTTATCTTCCATCAGAGGAGTTAGAATAATCAAGGCTTACAATCAAAACCAGGAATCTTGAGGAACCAGGAGAGCTGAGAGTGGCAAGAACAGAGCGTGTATTCAGGAGTCAGCTAATGGGGTTCCGCAAGCCGAAGTGTGGGCGCTGACTGTGGCAGAGGGTTGTCCAGACGTAGACGAGCCAGTTCACCTGAAAGAACTAGATCAGGAGAGACAGAGGAGGAGTAACCGCTAAAATCTAGCGTGACCTCCTCAGAGCACAGCGTTCTTCCAGAATCATGAGCCTGAAGGCAGGCGTTAGAGCTTGCTGTGGCACACAAGATTGCCTGGTCCTGGAAGTGGAGAGGATTGGTCTTCAGCAACCATAGCCCTCTGTTCCAGCTCTTAGGAGATTTTCTTCCCGGGGGAGCAAGCTTGTGCTGCTGCTCATCTACCCAAAGTGCTTTCATCACCCAGGCAGACGAACTAAGAGGTCTTTATCTGATCTTCTCCGCTCCTTCCCCCTCTTGCTTACTTGCCTCCTGGAAAGGAAGGAAAAAGAGTCTTAACCTTGAGTGAGTCTTAATCTTGATTTCAGCCTTAGGACTGGCACAGTTCTCTGCCAACATACTGTGCTGCCTAATGCCCAGGTGGATTTTGAAAAGAGCTTAGGAATTTCCTTCCTCCTCATCTCCTACCAAAATGTATCATTTGGAATAAATTCCTCTGAGGTTTCTCAAGTGGACATTTTGCTGTTCTTATTGGACCGAAGGACATTTGCATTTTCATAAAGGTACAATACCTTGCAGAAGCGCCCTTTTATTTCCTCCAGCTCCTGTGACATTACTAATGTGAGATGGAACAAGAACTACGGTATTGGCAGTGGGTGATAAGAAGCACTGGCTCTTTTTCATAAAAGTGGACATTTTTCTATAAAATAATCATGCTCATTTTCAGAGAATTTCTTTAGAAGATAGCCTTTAAATTTGTTTCTCATCTGTGGGGCGGGGAGGGGAGAAGAATCAGTTTTTCAGTATTTGTATTCAACAGGAGAATTTAGAATCTATGATTGGCTATATTTCTGTAATTTGTAAAGGATTGATTCACTGCTGACCTAAATTCTTTCACAGTAGCAAATTGAGGATTGTTTCCAAGCAACCAGAAATTGCTGACATGAGGATTCAGTCTTTCAGCATTTTTCACAAAAGCTGAGAGATCTGTTCTGCTGGTCAGATGATTGGAAGATGTGTGATAAGAAGCCTGGGACCTCTGAAAGACGAGCAAAGCTGCTTCTAAGACTCCAGAACACAGCCTATGTCTGTAGAGTCAGGACCATGCTTTTTGGCTGGAAAAACATACATGGCTCCATTTACTGAGAAACCCCCCAAAGACTCTTTATGTTGTTCATATTCTGATTGAATATCAGTAATCAGTATATACAGAGCAGTTTCCTCAACAAAAAGCATGCAACTAAATGCATTCAGTCTTAGGAATTGAAATTGTGTTTACCCTTTTCATAACCTCAATTTTCATATATTTGTGGAGCAGATTAAATGGGACAAAATAAGCTCAGGCCAGTGCTGAACACACAGGAAGTACTCTTAGAGGTGATTTCATCATTGGGGATGGAAGCATGAGGTCACCCTAATGGCAAATCAGGACTTCCCCATGGAAAACAGGGAAGTCTTGTGTATTGAGCAAAAACAGATTTTTAAAAAATTGAGTGACTTACTTCATTTTACAAATAAGAAAAGGAAGTTATTTGCCCAACTTCAGTGGTGGTCAAGTTGAAATCTTAATTCCTAAATAATGAATTCTTCTCTACTTTATAGTGAATAGCATCCTAACCAATTAGAAGTCCTCTAACAAGGTTCCTGGTTTGATCTATGGCAAAAGCATTAGAGTCAGGTTGATCTGAATTTCTAAGAGGATACAAAATATAAATATTTTGTAACAGAAACAAATGAAGGAAACTCAGATGGCTCACTTGTAATTGGCACCTGAAAAGGTACTATTTGAAATTGTATATATTTCAGTGTCTCCCAGTCATCTATGAGTGTGTGTTAGTTGCACAGTCATGCCCGGCTCTTTGTGACCCCATGGACTGTAGCCCCCGCAAGGATCCTCTGTCCATGGTATTCTCCAGGCAAGAATACTTGACTGGGCTGCCATTTCCTTCTCTTCCAAATATGTATAAATACACATGAAAGACCTCTACTAAATTTCTTACATTTTATAAATATTAGGTACTTAATGTATATAATAGAATGAGATGGGAGAAGGGCATTGAAGCATGTTAATTGTCATGTGTCTAATCAATCGCCAGCCCAGGATTGATGCTCGGGACTGGTGCAGCGAGATTTCCCGGGGGGGAGGGAGGAGGGAGGGGGGACCCGGAGGGGAAGCATATGTAAACCCATGGTGATATCATGACAATGTATGGCAAAAACAATAAAAAAAAAAAAAAGAAAGAAATACTACTCATTTAGAGAAGGTGTTGTTAGAATTTTTAAAACAAATAAATACAATCCCTGTTGTCTTTTCCTGTCCCTGAAATTTAAAATGCATGGTAAAATATGGTATAATAAAGGCTTAATTAAGGCAATCAAAATTAGGAAACAGTTATATATGTGGAGCCAGAGAACAGGAATAAGAAATTTTCAGAGATAAGACTAGGAGCCCCTTAAAGATTCTACAGCAAATAAAATGGTAAATGGAATAAGCCTTCCCAAAAGGGGGCCTGCCCTTCAAAACAGTATAGGCTACAGAGTTTCTGAGAATAGAGGCAGAAAATATGCATGAAGAGATAAGAAAAGCCCAGTCACTGAATTTGGTCCTTTTTTTCTCTATGCAGCATTGTATCATTGAAAAATTTAAGCAGTGGGTGTATGATGCTATTTGCATTTTGGAAAGAAAGATTGATGAGTAGATTGTGTTCACTGTCTCCATCTGTGCTAATGGAACTTTGCCCTTACCGTGGAAAGGATATAACCACTATAGAGAATTATTTCTAACAAGACTAGATTTCCTCCAGCTTTATGATTACTGCCTAACATAAAATCAAAGCTTTATTTGCAACTTAAATCCCCTCTGTTTCTATAGGATGATAGGCAATCTAAATTTTTCAGAAATTTTGATGTATTCATGGAAAAATATATTTTTTTCTACTCTTTTTACATGTCTGAGAAGTGATAGAAACTGGTGAGGAATTGAAAGGCATGCAGTTTAAAGTAGTATGTTATTCACACAATTTCAATTAACATCTGACTTATTTATATTACTTTTAAATACAGAAGAGGGAAAATATATGGAAACTGGATAAGCTTATCTTTTCTAGTTTATCAAGAACAGGAAACACTTGAGAAAAGGAAACAATCAACACTATCATCAAAGTTATTTTATTTTCAGGATTTAGTGTCCAGATTATTAAGCAGATAGCAAGAAATGAAAGACAAAAGGACAGAAAAAAAACCCAATAAAGATTGCTTTGGAAATAGACCGTTTACCTTCTTAATATTTTCTTCAGAGTTTGCCCTATAGGAAATGTCTATCCCTCTGAGAATTCTTTTAGAAACAAAAGTACCATCATTGGGCTTCTGAAAATGGAAAGATTACCCAGGTTGAGGAAGATTTTCTGTCTTTTTTCCACTGAAAATGTCTCTTATCACTAGGTCCAAGTTCACATCGGTGCTTCATCGAGCTGCAGGAGTGCAGAGAAGCAGGCATCTGAAGCCTGACTTGCCTGCCGCTGCCGGAGCAGAGCTCAGCGGAACCAAGGGTGCAGCTCTGGCCCCAGACCACGACTGGCTTAGTGTCTCCCACAGTGGATGGTCTGTTTTTAAATCCTGGCTTAAGTGTGAAGATTCTTTTACAGGCTGAGCAAAACAGTAGTTGGGCCACCTTTTGTTGGGAGTTCTTGGTAACTCTTTTACAACCCTCTCGCTTTCAAAACATCTGCATCCTTATGTTGTAGCTGTGGCTCTTGTGAGCTCATATACCCGAGTTTGATCCGATTCAGAACCATTTTAAGTAGACCATTTACTCCAGTCATAGTAAATGAAATAACTCACGTGTTCATTGTGTATTCATACTAAGTCGTGTCAATCCTGTCTGACTCTTTGCAACCCTGTGAACTGTAGCCCACCAGGCTCCTCTGTCCATGGGATTCTCCAGGCAAAAATATTGGAATGGGTAGCCATTCCCTTCTCCAGGGGATCTTCCCAAACTAGGGGTCAAATTCGCATCTCCTGCATTGGCAGGCAGGTTCTTTACCACTGGTGCGGGATGTATGGAAGTTATTCATGGATGGGTTTAAGTCCACATAAATCTTTTTGTGTGCTTTCTGTTTGTCATGCCAAATTTAGGCTCCTTTGTCTCTTTCATCTTGTCTTCTATAGAACTGATTACCTTTGGCAATTCCAGTTCCTTCCCCTCTACCAGGGCTTCCCTGATAGCTCAGTTGATAAAGAATTTGCCTGCAATGCAGGAGACCCCAGTTCAGTTCCTGGGTTGGGAAGATCTCCTGGAGAAGGGATAGGCTACCCACTCCAGTATTCTTGGGCTTCCCTTGTGGCTCAGCTGGTAAAGAATCTACGCACAATGTGGGAGATCTGGGTTCAATCCCTGGGTTGGAAAGATCCCCTGGAGAAGGGAAAGGCTACCCACTCCAGTGTTCTGGCCTGGAGAATTCAGACTGGAGTACAGTCCCTGAAATAGCAAAGAGTCGATAGGACTGAGCGACTTCCAGTTTCCTGTTACCAGTTTAGGGTTTATATGCTCCATATCTATGCTTTTTATGATTACTCTTTAGCATGCATCTTTAATTTATTAAAGGCTATTATTAATTGACATATTTCTGCCACAAGAAAATGCAGAGCTTACAACACTTTAACTATCATTCCGCTTGATGGATAATATATCATTATTATTGTCATCAATTATACATGTAATAGAATATATTATAGGATAATGCTTTATATACCTATGCATGTATATATATATATATATATATATATATATATATATTCTACAAAGTTTCATATGTTATTTTAATGTCATTTTTCATTTAAATTTACCCACCATTCTTATTTCATTTGATCTTTTTCCTTCCTGTATTTCTGAGCTTTCTCTTGGTATAATGTTCCTGCATTATTCTTCTGCTACATTTTTAGAAATTCTAATATAGTGGATCTACTGAAGGTAAACTCTTGTATTTCACAGCTTCATTATCTTACAATGTGTCTATTTTGCCTACATTCATGAGGGGTGTTTGCACTGGGAGCAGGTTTCCAGACTATCGGTTACTTTGTTTCAGTGTGGTAAAGATATCATTCCCCTGCTTTCTACATTGGAGAAGTTAGCTGTCAGTTTAACTACCCCTTCAAAGCTAATTTGGCTGATTTTAAGATTTTTCTCTTCATTTAGGGTTTTCCAAAATTTATATGTACCTGTGTTATCTACATGTATGTGTGTGTGTGTGTGTGTGTGTGTGTGTGTGTGTGTGTGTGTGTATGTCTGTGTGTATAAACAGGTGATTGATGGATGGAAGGAAGAAAGGGAGAAAGCAAAGAGAGATGGAAGGAAGAGAGACAGAGAGAAAAAAGAAAGAATTTGGAATGTTACTAAACAGAGTTTTTCACACTCCAGATATACTACTGCTTTTTGGCACTGTCCTTTTGCCACTGTTTAAGTAGAAAGTACTCAGAAAGTAAAAGGTACTTTACTTACTGCCCTTATAAGGGAGGGCATATGCTGCTTAGAGGACGGAGTCGGAATGTTGACACTGAATTCCAAAAAGGCTCTTAAAGTTCGCGGAGGAGAGAGCAACCTTGAAACCAATGGTTTTCATTGAAGGCTGAGTCCTATACAAAGGACTTTTCGAATTTAAACTCAAAGTAAAAAGTTGAAACTAAATAAATTTGAGAAAAATCATGAAGATTGTAAGACAAGTTTTCTTTATACAAGATGAGGAAATAAAATAATTTCTTCATCAGGGAAGCTCTTCTTGTTCATGTATAGAGAAAACAGAGAAAATAATAAATGATTTAAAGATTGTGGGCAGAGTTCACTGTCTTCAGTCCCTAATTCTAAAGCAAATCCTCTCAAAGGGAAATGATAGAATCCCCAGATAAGTTCTGGAGGACACCTTTTGAGAGGATGTTTGTCTCATTTTCCAGGCAGAAAGCCCTGTAGAGAAGCTGTTTGCTTGGTCCAGGTAAGTATGGAAGAGCAGAATAGTCTGAGTGGCCATATTTGACAAATGGACCTAAAGCGTCAGCAGAATTCAAGCCCTCACAGAGCCATAGAGAAAGTTTTTCTGTGACCCAGGAGAACAATACAAAGACTGAAATTAGGCAGACCGGAGGATGTGGGCCTGTTGACCAGTGGCCGTGGCAATCCCAGGAGGCCCTCAGCAAGAGCCACTGTCTGCACGCATACAGTCAAACACCGGTGCTGAGAGCATAGGTGTTGGACGCCCGCACAGGGCAGAAGACAGCAGTGGACCAGACGCTGCTACCCAGTACAGGACAGTGCCGCTACTCACTGCCTCTCACCACTCTAGAGCTTAGATCATCCACCAGAAAGAGGTGGAAAAGTGAAAAAAATAAAACCAGGAAGGAAGTCCCAGTAACAGACTGCATATTTTCCTACAGAAGGTCAAGCCCATATCCTTAATTGTTATTCAGTCACTCAGTGGGGTCCAGCGCTTTGTGACCCCATGCACTGTAGCTCACCAGGCTCCGCTATCCATGGGGTTTCCATGGCAAGAAAACTGGAGTGAGTTGCTATGTCCTTCTCCAGAGGATCTGCCCAACCCAGGGATCGAACCTGCCTCTCCTCCACTGGCAGCTGAATTCTTTACAGCTGAGCCACCAGGGAAGCACCACAAGCCCATATAAGAACATATGATACAGCCAAATGGACCGAAATAACCATAGGTAAACACACTACCTCAGCAACATTAAAAGGAACTACCCAACACAACATTTGCCATCGTTACCTTTTAAATAGGTGCAATCAGTGATCCATGAGAAGTCAGCGTTACCCAAAGGTATTTCCTGTAGGTTACCACAAGGAGGCAGGAGGTGGTCCCTTGGCATTGTGCAGTCATAAAGATTCACTGGTGATGAAGAGGAGAGAGTAGCTGGGTTCAGGTTTTTACCATGTAAAGGAGTTATGTGAGGAACAGTTAGCAGAAGCACCTCATAGGGAGTGAGGTGGCTGGCTATCATCATGACAGGGTAAGAGCGTGTCTACTGTGTGAGGGACGGGAGTGGTCAAAGGGGTCCCAGAATAGTTTTCCTGGTGGTCTTAACCAAAAAGGATTCAATGGCTCAGAGGTGGCAGATACCCCCGTGACACAGAACCTGTGTGCTGACTGTTATGCCTTACAGATCGACATTTGTCCCCATGTTGTTAGGTGAGTACTCCAAGGTCATTCTTTCCTCTTCACAGGCATCTGATAATTGGGCTGCCCAGGAGGAGGTGGGTCCATCAAACTCTCCTTTAAGGATTTAAAGGCTCTGTCATCCAGTTCTTCCCATTAGATTGGGTCAAGGCTATTGTTGAGTAAAACCCACAGAGTTTTGGCTGCAAGAGAGATATTTGGATTCCAGTTTGGGGATTAATCAACTTTCTTGAGAAAACCTTGCAGCTGTCCCCTTGTTTTGCATTTGGGGGCTCTTGGGACCCTGTGAAGTCTATCTGAACCTAGTTGTAGCCCTTCTTCTGATGTCAGATGCCCTGAGTATCAAACCAGGATTTGGGCAGTTTTTGAGGGGAAACTTATGTCCCTTTAAGGTTAAAACTGTTAGCACATGGATGCTGTCTTCTTGTGAAGAGTCTTGAGAAGGACAGCAAAGAAGCAAATTATCCACATATTGCAATAAAGTAGGACCTCTAGGAACTTATGCCATCCAGATCAGCCTTTGGCAGTTTTGAAGAATAAGGAGGACTGTCAGTAAAACCCTGAGGCTTTACCATCCAGAATTGTAAAGAATTGTTTTTCTTCCCAAACAAAGGCAGAAATGTATGGACAGCTTCACCAATGAGGAAACTAAAGAATACATTGCATAAGTCAATGCTATAAAGATTTGGCTTTCAGTGGAAATCGATGCTAATGACGAATGAAGGTTAGGAACAACAAGGTGTCAAAGGATAACAATGCTGTTTATTGCTCAGATGTCCTGGACAGACCTCTACCCTTGGCCTTTAGGCTTTTCATCTGTAAAACAGAAATATTTGAAGGACAAATAAGAGGGACAAAGAGGCCTTGAGCTTTGTAATTTTCTAATATAAGCTTTATGTCTTAAAGGGCTTCTTTGCTTGGTGTTGTTGCTTAGTCACTCAGTCATGTCCGACTCTTCACGACCCCATGGACTGCAGCACACCAGGCTTCCCTGTCCATCACCAACTCCCAGAGTTTCCTCAAACTCATGTCCATAGAGTCAGTGATGCCATCCAACCAGCTCATCCTCTGTCGTCCCCTTCTCCTCCTGCCTTCAGTCTTTCCCAGCATCAGGGTATTTTTTAATGAGTCAGCTCTTCGCATCAGGTGGCCAAAGTATTGGAGCTTCAGCTTCAGCATCAGTCCCTCCGGTCAATATTCAGGGTTGATTTCCTTTAGGACTGAATTGTTTGATCTCCTTGCTGTCCAAGGGACTCTCAAGAGTCTTATCCAACACCACAGTTCAAAGCATAAATCCTTCATTGCTCAGCCTTCTTTATGGTCCAACTCTCACATCCATTCATGACTACTGGAAAAACCATAGTTTTGACTAGACAGACCTCTGTCAGCAAAGTAATATCTCTGCTTCTTAATACACTGCCCAGGTTTGTCGTAGTTTTTCTTCAGTGGATTTATACACTGCATACGTAAGTACAGTAAGAAATTCACTTTCAGTAGCAGTGGATGCCAATGACAGATGAAGGCTAGGGACGACAAGCTGTAGAGGGACAGCTATGCTGTTTGTTGCTCAGAGGTCCTGGATGGACCCCACCCTTGGCCTTCAGGCTCTTCATCTGTAAAATAGAAATACCAGTAGGGCAAATATGAGAGATAAAGAGGCTTTGAGGTTTTTAATTTTCTATTATGGGCTCTATGTCTTAAAGGATTTCTTTACAGATATTGATTAATACTGGGAAGAGGTTATGAAGGATCTACTTAAATTTTGATAGGAGGTGCACTGTGTATTTTGCCAATTTCAGCTGTAGACTTTACCCATAAAGAGGGTGACAGCTGATTTCACAGGGAGAAGTGATCAGTTTTTCCAGAGTGATCTTTAGCACCAGCAGAGAGAAATAAAAGACACCAAAGATTTGTTTAATTCACCTGACTAATTATTTTGATAACTACTGTTGAATTTTAGAATGATTTCCCCCTTTGAGGAGAAAGAAGTCTTGACCTTATAAATGGACAGGGGCAGAGGAACTAAGGAGAAAGGGGTGTGTATATCTCTCAAAGAACCCCAGCAAAAGAGAACATGTTTAGATACAGGTTCTTCTTGAGGTTTATTAGAGGTTTCCACTGTTTAACTGTTTTAGTACTTCAAGGCAGGGACTCATCCACAGAAACGAGGTTGAGCACTGAGAGTGTGGCTCTGCTGTTAACTAGGATGGGAAGAGGAGCACCCCCAGTTTGGAGACGTGTTTCTCCAAGCGCATTAAGAGGGAGGTTGGGAAGAGCCCCTGCAGTTCCTCAGAGCCCTGCCATTGAGAATTGGGAAGGTGGTGGAAAAGATGGCTGGAAGGCTAAAGGCGCCTAGAATGATTAAATTTGTAACTTTTCCAATGCCCTGAGCTCTTGGCAATAATAGCAGAAGCTGGGAAGGTTTTAGTTTCATTCGAGGGCCTTCATTTGCTGGAGTTAAAGAAATTAAGAATTGTAGCAGTCTTTCTTTTAGGTGACTCATCTAGAGTGCAAGAAAGCAATGGTTTGCCATATTAACTCATTCTGGAGTGGACATAGCTTTCCATCCCATCCTAGTCCTCTTTACTAGAAGGGAAAGGTCCTGGTCTAGCCCATTAATACTCATGGAATTAAAAGCTACCTGGGTGAAATCAACAACTGAAGGAAGACCAACCCCAATTTTGTTTAAAAAAAAAATCTGAAGTCAATTGTAATAGTCATAATGAACAGGTTCATCAGATTTTTGTGGGCAAGACTGAATTTTGTTCCAACCAATGCGCTTTGGAAAAGCCCTAGGACTGCTTGATGAAGTTCCCCAGCAACTGCCCACGTCTGATAATGTAATAAGTTAGTGGGATGTAATTCTAGAGACATTTCAGGTGTTTTCAGCCAATGCTGGGTCTGATCTTCACCAACAAGCATATGAACTAACTGGTATAAGTCAGAGAAACCAGATTGAGATGTTTGAATGACTATATTAAGTTCCTCAGCGAATTTGTGAGAATCTTTGGTTACCTTGGGAAAATCTTTGACTGCACTTGCAAATCTGCTTTAGTCCTGGGAATATAAGTTAAGGGTTTAATTTCTGGCATGTTTTGATGAGTTCAGAGGAAAAGGGAGTGGGAAGAATTTCCAGGAAAAGGGAGCTATAGGGATAAAATTCATGTGAGGGATCTGAGGGTATAAAGGGGATACAGACAGCATCGAAGGGGAGAGGAATATGAGACTGAAGAAATCAAGGGAGAAGAGCCTGAGGCTTCAGGAGCTGATTTGCCTGTTTTAGTCATCTGCTTACCTCAGGAAACCTCAAAACTTTATTTTCAGAGAGGCAATTTATCAGTCCTGCGTGTTCACTGAAAGGACTGATGTTGAAGCTGAAACTCCAAAACTTTGGCCACCTCATGCAAAGAGTTGACTCATTGGAAAAGATCCTGATGCTGGGAAGGATTGGGGGCAGGAGGAGAAGGGGACGACAGAGGATGAGATGGCTGGATGGCATCACCCACCTTATGGACATGGGTTTGGGTGAACTCCGAGAGTTGGTGAGGGACAGGGAGGCCTGGCGTGCTGCAGTTCATGGGGTTGCAAAAAGAGTCAGACATGACTGAGCGACTGAACTGAACTGAACTGAAAATATTTGGAAGCCTCAAAATACCCATGGAAACAGGCATACCATTCAGTTTTGGAAATTTTAGGACTAATCCAGTTCAGTTTAAAAAAATTAAGTTTGGGGATTTCAAAGGTTCCCCACAATGGCCACTGATGTAACCTGCCTTTGGTCAGGTCGGTCCTTTGGTTAGAAACACGCAGGAGGCAGTACCAAAGTCTTCTCTTGTAAACTTCTTATTTTATCAGTTCAGTTCAGTCGCTCAGTCGGTCCGACTCTTTGCCAGGCTTCCTGGTCCATCACCAACTCCCGAGCTTGCTTTTTTAATTTCATATTGGAGCATAGTTGATTAACGATGTTGTGTCAGTTTCAGTTGTAAACGAAGCGCTATACATTCATTTTTATATCTATTTATTTTTCAAATTCTTTTCCCAGTTAGGTTGTTGCAGAATATTGAGCAAAGTTCCCTGTGCTACACAGAAGGTCCTTGTTGGTTATCTGTCTGAAATACAACAGTGTACATACGTCAGTCCCAAACTCCCTAACTATCCCTTCCTCCACCTTCCACCCTCCTAATCATAAATTCCTTCTCCAAGTCTGAGTCTCTTTCTGTCTCATAAATAAGTTTATTTGTATCATTTTTAAACATAAAGTTGACCAAATTCCCTGTGAGGGATGCCCTCAGAATGTTTACATACCTGGGAACTCATTTCTCCAGAATTTTTCTCTAAAGTAAAATAATCTTTAAACAGATTTAACAGTTTGAAGCTCAAACAACTCATTTAAATAGTTTGTAGCTCAACTAGCTTCAGGTCTAATAGTAGCTAGTCCCAAGGGAACAGCTTGGTCCTGTAGCAGTCAGGCTGAAGTTCCCATAGAATACTCCCTATTCCAAACACATGGACCAAAGGCTGAACTGGTACAGTTTTAGTGAAACAACCCCTGTTCCCAAAATACTGAGCCAAAGCCGCCTCATCCAGTTTCCTTTGAACAGTGTGATCTCAGAATCAGGCTGGTGTCAAATAAGTATTCACGTACAGAACAAGGCCTTAAACAAAAAGGATGAAACCTTAAAATAGGTCCCAAATAAAGCCTGGAGATCTTCAAATGCAGAGGACGTGATCTTGGGTCCAGGAGAGAGAGAACTGCAGACTCCAGAGTTGCTGAGAAAAGCTGTGAGTTTGATGGACTCAGCTGTGGATACCACACTTGTTTGCTGACCAGCCTCCAGGGGTCTTCCCTGGACCCTGTACGAACCACAAAGATGCTGCCATAAACAGACTGCTAGTTATTTCTGAAGAGCTAGTTCTAGGAAAACAGAGTGCCTGGCTCTTCACTGGCTGAATATTGCCAGAAAAGCAGAGGAGTCTCTCTCCTCTCTGCTGCCTTCTGCTGTCATTGCAGTATGCATGCCTCTTCTGGTCTCCTGACTATGTAATTGAGCTTCCTGCTTATTAATTTTTTTTAAACTAAAGTTGTCTATTACCTACACCAAGTACAGTGATGATATTCAATAAATATTTGTGGAATTTGCATGTAATGTCAACTAGATATAATCTCCAGTTGAAAATTATTGACATTATAGAAAAATTAAATCATTTACACAGCCATTTAATAAATTTTCTAAATTCCAGAGATGGTATAATGTGGCATCTTTATGTTGTTTTGCATATTTCAAAGTGCCAGATACTTAGAAAACAAACCAAAAATATCATTTAGCTAAAACCCAACCTCACAGCCACCTTCTCTTGACTTTTTCAATAACATTTCCTTATGCCTCTATAATGACTTAAAAGCCTATACATTTTTCAATTCTTTTCCACAACAACTTTGGGTGTTTAAGTGACTTCCCTTATTCTTAATGTTATTTTTATTCGTTGTATTATTGTATCTCCACCATAAGAGGTTAACAGAGATAGGATGGGAAAATGCAAAAATAATCCAATATAGAGTAAGAAGGTTTATCTCTGGATAGCCACCTGATGGCTTTGTGAACAAGAAAGAAGTAGTCATAGCTTTGAATGTGAATTCTCATAAGCAAAGTGCAAGCAACCTTCATAAATTTTCTAGAAGATTAAATATGATTATTAAAAGTTTTTGAAAATTATAAATTAAAGGTGATTATGAAAATTTTTGTTAATTGTAATTTACTGTGTAAGTGCCAATTATTACTGTGATTTTAGAGAGAAAAGGTGAAGAAGCACTTAGACTGAGAAAATTTATCTATTACCAGAAATCTGCTTAATTGCCTAAGATCTGTACTTAACTACTCTACCTTCCTTGAGGTGATTATGATTTTTCATCTAGAGATAATTTTCGTGTGTATGTCATCTCATCACAAATTATTTTATTATCAAATAAGCCCACAATCATCAGGTTTCTCACCCACAATGTTCTCTTTAGGGCAGGTATCAAAAGAAAAAATTAGCATTAATGTAGAAGTTTATTGTATTAATTTATTTCTACAAATGAGGCTCAGGTATATGTTTTGTTAGTGTGAAAATGACTAAGTCACATTACTCCTGGAGGGTAGGCAAGTAAGAACAGTGTGTGTTCATTACCAGTAATGCTCAAAGAAATTTTTAAGATGAAGGCAGAAGATACAGCAAACACTTAGGTGGAATCACTGAGAGCTTTAACTTCAGACTGTTTGATTCAGAAAACAGCCAGACTCCCAGTGTTTTGAGCTATGAAATGCGTATATTCAGGATCAGGCACATACCAGAGCTCAGAAATTCTGGGAATCCAGAAAGTTTTGAGACAGTGATGGTTTGTATTAGTATCAGCCAAAATTCTGGCACAGTTCTCATTCACAGTGGGTCCAGTGGGCCCCAGGATCACATCCTGTGGTTATTTACCTGGCCTCTCACAGTTTTAGAGTAGCTGAGAGAACCCTCTCTTTGATCCCTTTACCTGTGGAATAAAAACGTTATTGTAGGAAGAGTCATGTGAAAGTTTCTGAAACTGTGTACCATCATCCCCCTGCCTGCTGCCACACCAACCAAGGTAGGAAGTTAGAAATAATCCCTTATCCAGGGAGAAATGGCTGAGATTTAATGACATCATCGGAGATTGAAGGAAGTGATGGCCACTACTTTTCCTCCAGTTTTATTGAGACATAATTGAATCGACATACATCACTGTGTAGGTTTAAGGTGTGTCGTGTAATGGTTTGACTTACATAGATTGTCAAATGATTATTGCAGTCAGTTTAGTTAGCACCTGTCATGTCATTTAGATACAATAAAAAGGGAAAGCCAAACGGAAGACAAATGTTTTCCTTGTAATAAGAAGTCATGGTATTTACTCTCTTAGTATCTTTTATACATGTCATATAGCAGTATCATAGCACATCATCGCTAATACTTACTTGCCTTATAACTGGAAGATTTCACCTTTTGACCACCCTTCTCCAATAGTCTAGTCTTCCTTATCCTCTCACCTCTGGTAACTGCAAATCTGAGCTTTTTATCTGTGAGCTTGGTTTTGTGTTTTGTTTTATTTTGTTTTAAATCCCACATGTAAGTGGGATCATACGGTATTTGTCTTCTCTCTCTGACATACTTATATAATTCCCTTGGGGTTCATCAGTGTTGTTGCAAATGGCAAGTTATCATTTTTATGGCTGAGTAATATTCTGTTATATACACAACTTCTTTACCCACTCATCCTTCAATGGACACCTAGGTTGTTTCACACCTTGACTATTATAAATAATGATGTTATGAACACGGGGCTGCAGATTTCTTTGGGGGTAGTGTTTTCATTTCATTGAGATATATTCCCAGAAGTGAATTTGTTGGCTCACGTGGTAGTCCTATTTTTCTCTTTTCTTGAGGGTCCTCCACACTGTGTTCCACAGTGGCCCCCCACTTTATAAATCCATGAACACTGTACAAAGATTCCTTTTTCCCTACATCCTTGCCAGCATCTGGTTTTGTTTTTAGTCACCCAGTCGTGTCTGACTCTTTGTGACACCATGGACTGTAGTCCACCAGGCTCCTGTGTTCAGGGCATGCTCCGGGCAAGAATACTGGGGTGGGTAGCTATTCTCTTCTCCAGGGGATTTTTCCAGCCCAGGAATGGAACCTAGGTCTGCTGCATTGCAGGCGGATTCGTTACCATCTGAGCCACCAGGGCAAGCCAGCAGTCATAATCCTTTGTCTTATTTGTCACGGTCATTCTAACAGGCATGAGGTGGCAGCATTTTGTGGTTTTGATTTGCATTTCTCTTATGGCTGGTAGCCGTATAAGTAACCTGAATAGTCTCTGAAAACTCAGGTGGATCATGCTTGATAAGGGAGGTGGCTGTTGCTGTTCAGTCACTCAGTCGTTCCCAACTCTTTGTGACCCCACGGACCGCAGCACACCAGGCTTCCCTGTCCTTCGCCATCTCCTGGAGCTTGCTCAAACTCTTGTCCATTGAGTCGGTGATGCCATCCAACCATCTCAACCTCTGTCGTCCCTGCTTTTCAGGTGGCAGCCCCAACCTCAGCCTCTGAGGGGGTTGTGATCTGTGTACTGGCACAGATCAGCACAGCCTTTGGTGCCGGATAGGCAGCTAGTCATCTGACAGCCGTCTTCTTCTTGAATCTCCTTCATTAGGGCAGAAACTGACTTAGCTGCTGCCACTATGAAATGGCAAGCCTGCCAGAGCAGAGGCCATGATTAACCCTCATTAATGGACAGTTTCTTAAAGAACCCAGCCAACTAAGCGGGAACATGTATACATTAGACTGTTTCTACTTTAAATTTAACCCTACCCAAATTGAAGCCTGGTAAGTACTTTAACCTCACCAGCATGGAAATTGTCTCTGGATATGTATTTGCCTCTCTTGCCCACAATAACTCTGCCAGAACACCATCTGAGAGCTTACCAAATATTTCATCTGACATCATGGTCAGCAGGAGAGGTGAGACAGTTGGCATATATCCACTAGTTTTATAATTTAAACCCATAAATAGGCAGCATACTAGAACAGTATCAGGGTGTTAATACTCAAAGAGCTCAGGTTTGGAGGTTACACCCCCAGGAACTAAGCCCATGGCTCTATGTCTCTTACGGTCAGAATATCTGATTTCAGTCATCAAGGGCTGGAAGGGGTACTGACTCTGATCACCGTCATTCCAAGTGATCCACTTGAAAGATTTTTCTATCTCCAAAATCTTTAGTCTGCTAGATTAAAAGGCAGGTTCCCAGCAGGTTAATGCTCCCACCAAGGATGTAGTAAGGGCTTCTCTGAACTTGAGACTGTGACTGAAGCCTGGACACTTGGGGCTCCTCATATCCATGTACCAGCAGTCAAAGAAAGTCACTGACATGAGGGGTAGCTGACCGATACCAGGATGAGCGGCTGCCGCAGAATCGAACAGGGTGGGGAGGAATTTATCTGGAATCCAGGGGGTTTGCCATAAGCCTATGTATCTTGTGTGCCCAGTGATGAATGGATAATTGTTGCAAACAAGTCTGGACAAAGGCAAAGAAATAAAGGGGCTCAGATCACTTGGGAATACAGGCCTGGATCACCCCACCAGATAAATTACCCAGACCAACTCAAGTGCTGACCAAGGGTGAGCAGTATCTAGAATGGGTGACGGAGGAGGGTGTGTGTACCATTATAGACACATAAGCTGCTGCAGTCATGGGGACTATAGCTTTGTTTCCCTGGTCCTTTCACATAGTCATTGCAGATGTTACGGCTGTGCACCATCCAGAAGGGACTTCTACAATAGATTGGACTTGAGTGAGGGCACAGGTGGATTGGAGTAGTACAAGGAGTGAAAAGATGGACTGTTAGACATCTTTTAGCTGTACTTCTCATTCCAGCCATGGTTGCTTTAACTAGTTCAGCACAAGTTCTAGCCGGCTTCACGCAGTTACAGACGGACTCATCAGGCTCACTACTTAACCCTTTGCCTTGTGCCACAGTTAGGAAGCAAGTCACCCGTGGGGGCGGCTTGATGCCTACATGTGCACAGGGCAGAAATAGGAAATGGTTAACAGCCTTCAAGGTAACCGTTGACAATAGGAAATAGAAGCCAATGGACCAGCGCCGCCTTCTCTGTGGCCCTGAGAGTTCTGAGACACTCGTGCTCCTTCTCAGACGGTCTTGGATCAAGCAACCAGCCAGTAATTCATTTCTGTTTTTTTTTTTTAAGTCATTCTTTCACTGATGTTCCAAGATTCCACATTGCACTCAGCCATTTCTTTTTTTAAAATTAATTATTTTCTTTACATTATCGTGTTGGTTTTGCCATACACTGACATGAATCTGCCATGGGTATATATGTGTTCCCTTTCCAGAACCCCTCCCCCCAATCTCCCTCCTGATTCCATCCCTCTGGGTCATCCTGGTGCACCAGCCCTGAGCACCCCTTATCAAGCATCAAACCTGGGCTGGCAATTCATTTCACATATGATAAATTACATGGTTCAATGCCATTCTCCCATATCATCCCACCCTTGCCCTCTTCCACAGAGTCCATGAGTCTGTTCTATACATCTGCGTTCCTTTTGCTGTCTCGCATGCTGGGTTATCATTACCATCTTTCAAAATTTCATCTATATGCGTTAGTATACTATATTGTTGTTTTTCCTTCTGGCTTACTTCACTCTGGATAATAGGCTCCAATTTCATCCACCTCAGTAGAACTGATTCAAATGTATTCTTTTTTATGGCTAAGTAGTATTCCATTGTGTATATGTACCACAGCTTTCTTATCCATTCATCTGCTGATGAACATCTAGGATGCTTCCATGTCCTGGCTATTGTAAACAGTGCGGCATTGAACATTGGGGTACACGTGTCTCTTTCAATTCTGGTTTCCTCGGTGTGTATGCCTAGCAGTGGGATTGCGGGGTCATATGGCAGGTCTAGTTCCAGTTTTTTAAGGAATCTCCACACTGTTCTCCATAGTGGCTATAGCAGACATGATGGAGAGGGGCACAAAGCAGGAAAGGAGTGAGAACCAGTACAAAAATGTATTACTGCTTGTACTGGTTCTCACTCCTTTCCTGCTTTGCGCCCCTTCCGTCATGTCTGCTGCTGGAGTGACATCCCCAGGAAAGTGTCAGCACACCCACACGAACCTGTCCCAGGCTTTGCTTCCTGGGAGACCCATCTAAGATGCTCTGTGAGAAAGCTGTTATTAGACCTGCAGTTCAGATGAGAAATAAACCCTCGACTTACCTAGAGACTCACAGATGGTGATGGTCTGAGCCATCATCCTAGTTGTATCTTTTGACTCAAAATTGCTATGAATATATTTAACCCTAGTAGTCTCTACACCAGATCATTTTCAATGAAGTTGGTAAATTTAATGACTATGAAAGTAAGAAAAAAGATGTTGCCCATTCTGGTGATTATGACTTTAATGTCAAATCATATTTTTTTTATTTTATTCTAGTCAAGTCAGAGACCAAGAAACATGCAAGAAAACAGCAGATTCCTCTACTTTAAACAACAATGTGGGAGGGGAATGCTGTCTATTCTAAGCGGTGCTCTGTTTCCAGTAACTCTAAAGGGTCCTATGTGGAACCCAAGCGTCACAGTGTCAGCACTCATAGAAGATGATGCATCCCACTTTTAAAAAATGAGACACTGAGGCCTGGGGAGATCAAGTTACTTGTCTAATTTCACTAGCTCATTAGTGGCAAATATTTAAGTTGTGACTAGATAATCTAAAGGATGGAGTAATTATGCTTTTGGTAAGTTTAAATACAGGTCTATAGAGGAATCTGGGAATTTTTGGCAAGGCCTCATGAGAGCCCTTCCCACACTGCGTTTCAGTGATTCTAAGTAATGAGCACATCCAACAAATTAATTATATCACATGATATTTTCCCAGTTTAATACAGATGGCTTCATCATATAATTTTAGGATGTGGTTAGAGATGATTCACTGGCATTTGAAAGACACTGTTGCAACTGTTCTCCAGAAGAAATTCAAAGAGGATACTTCAAATTGCTGTGTATTAAAAATACATCGCTTACCTAGTGACAAGTCCCTTTGCAACTGGAAGGGTCCATATAGAATGGAATTCTGGCAGGCCGGGTCAGAGAGACACACGTGTTATACACAGCCAAACTACCTTTCTAGAGACTGAGCTGCAACAGGCAGGGCTGTGCATCAGGGTCTAGAAGCCTGTCTTGTGTGTGTGTGGCAGCAGGAGTCAGAGCAGAATGACAGAACCCAATGTTGAAGGATCCTGGAAACTTCGAGTCAGAAGAACACCTGAAGAGCATTGGCAAGATGCGACGCCCTGTTTAAAACATGATGCTTGACTTCCTTCCACAGCCTCCCTGACAGATATGTTCCCTCTGAACTCCACCATAGCTGAATTAAATACTGAATCTGCTGTTGTCTGGGTTAAAGTAAACCTTCCCCTCCCTGCTGAACATTATTTTCATCTCTAGAATTATCTTTGACATTCAGTCCATTGACTAAATATTTATTGAAAACAGTATACATTGGGCTCATATCAGATGGTGGGAATATAAAAATGACTGCATGCAGAGGGGAAAGGCTTACCCACTCCAGTATTCTGGCCTGGAGAACTCTGTGAACTGTCTAGTTCATGGGATCGCAAAGAGTCAGACACGATTGAGCAACTTTCACACACACACACACACACGCATTTCTATATACCTTGCTTCTTCCAAGAAGTGTTTGAGGTTTATGGAACCACATATAACATCAGTGGCTCCCTCAAAGAACTCTCAAGATGGAGCAGATCCCAAAATGTAAAGCAATGATGACTGTAAGTATTATGATGGAAGTGCTTAGAGGGACAGCCTGTCCTCCTGGGTGATCAAAGAAAGCTTCTTGAAGATGGGATGCCTGAGTGAGCTGAGCACTGAAGGACTGGTGGGATTACCAAGATAATAAAGAAGAAACAGTCCTGCAGACAAAGAAAAACTTGCAAAGGCAGAGAGTGCATGACACACTCAAGAAAATGCAGCCAACTCATGAAATTGGTGTGAGGTGCCTAAGAGGGGGTGTGGTTGAGGAGGCTGGGCAGGCAGAAAAAGCCAAGTTGTGGAATGCACTATAGAAGCTTAAACTTTATTCTGAAATCCATGAAGACTGGCAGAGGAATTTTATTTTTTTTTTATTATTTTTTTTCCCTAAAGCAGCCTAATTTTATTTCCTGCAAGCGGTAAGACAGTGTGCAGAGAAAGTATTAAATATTCTTAAAAGCTGCTTAAGAATGAAACTTTTTTTTATTGTTTTTGCCATACAATGTCATGATATCACCATGGGTTTACATATGCTCCCCCTCCAGAACCCTCCTCTCTCCTCCCTCCCCCCGGAAAATCTCGCTGCACCAGCCCTGAGCATCAATTCTGGGCTGGCGATTGATTAGACTTATGATAATTAACTTGTTTCAATGCCATTCTCCCATATCATCCCACCCTTACTCTCATCCACAGAGTCCACGAGTCTATTCTATACATCTGCGTTCCTTTTGCTGTCTTGCATGTTGGGTTCTCGTTACCGTCTTTCTAAATTACATATATAGAAAGAATGAAACATTTCTAAACTTCATAAAAAACACCAAAGCAAAGCTTAAATCTGCTGTGACTAGAAATACTGCAGTTTCAACAGCACAAAACCTGCATTGACTCAAATTGTTAAAGCTAAGCTTCAACTGAAGGAGTTCACACTGTCAGTCACTAGGCACGCAGGTGGAAACAATGGTGAGCAAGTTTTTGCCTGATGCACAGATGCCATCTCCTCAGAGGCCCGAGTGACCTGCCTTCTTGTCAAAATTCTGAATGCGTGTGTGCATGTTAATATACTTTAAGCACAAACACCATTCTTTTTTTTTTTTCTTTTCCCCTCCAGAACCCCCCTCCCTCCTCCCTCCCTCCTCCCTCCCCCCGGGAAATCTCGATGCACCAGCCCCCAGCATCAATCCTGGGCTAGCGATTGATTACACATATGATAATTAACATGTTTCAATGCCATTCTCCCATATCATCCCACCCTTGCCCTCATCCACAGAGTCCACGAGTCTGTTCTATACATCTGCGTTCCTTTTATTGTCTCGCTCGCATGCTGGGTTCTCGTTACTGTCTTTCTAAATTCCATATATATGTGTTAGTATACTGTATTGTTGTTTTCCCTTCTGGCTTACTTCACTCTGGATAATGGGCTCCAGTTCCGTCCACCTGAGTAGAACTGATTCAAATGAATTTTTTTTTAATGCTGAGTAATATTCCATTGTGTATATGTACCACAGCTTTCTTATTCATTTGTCAGTTGATGGGCATCTAGGTTGCTTCCATGTCCTGGCTATTGTAACAATGCAGCGATGAACATTGGGGTACATGTGGCTCTTTCAATTCTGGTTTCCTCGGTGTATATGCCCAGCAGTGGGATTAAGACTCTACTAGAAAATTACTAGAGCTAATCAGTGAATACAGTAAAGTTTCAGGATACAAAATCAATACACAGAAATCCCTGGCATTCCTATACACTAACAATGAGAAAAGAGAAAGAGAAATTAAGGAAACAATTCCATTCACCACTGAAACAAAAAGAATAAAATACTTAGGAGTATTTCTACTTAAAGAAACAAAAGACTTGTATATAGAAAACTATAAAACACTGATGAAAGAAATCAAAGAGGACACAGATGGAGAAATGTGCCGTGTTCATGGATTGGAAGAATCAATATAGTGAAAATGAGTATACTACCCAAAGCAATCTATAGATTCAATGCAATTCCTATCAAGCTACCAGAGGTCTTTTTCAGAGAATTAGAACAAATAATTTCACAATTTGTATGGAAATACAAAAAACCTCGTATAGCCAAAGCAATCTTGAGAAAGAAGAATGGAACTGGAGGAATCAACCTACCTGACTTTAGGCTATACTACAAATCCACAGTCATTAAGACAGTATGGTACTGGCACAAAGACACAAATATAGATCAATGGAACAAAATAGAAAGCCCAGAGATAAATCCACGCATCTATGGACACCTTATCTTTGACAAAGGAGGCAAGAATATACAATGGAGAAAAGACAACCTCTTTAACAAGTGGTGCTGGGAAAACTGGACAGCCACTTGTAAAAGAATGAAACTAGAACATTTTCTAACACCATACACAAAGATAAACTCAAAATGGATCAAAGATCTAAGCATAAGACCAGAAACTATAAAACTCCTAGAGGATAACATAGGCAAAACACTCTCTGACATAAACCAAAGCAGGATCCTCCATGACCCACCTCCCAGAGGAATTTTAAATAGGGTATTCAAAGCTATGGTTTTTCCAGTAGTCATGTATGGATGTGAGAGTTGAACCATAAAGCTGAGTGCTAAAGAATTGAGGCTTTTGAACTGTGGTGTGGGAGATGACTCTTGAGAGTCACTTGGACTGCAAGCAGATCAAACTAGTCAATACTAAAGGAAATCAGTCCTGAATATTCATTGGAAGGACTGATGCTGAAGCTGATGTTCCAATACTTTGGCCATGTGACCCAAAAAGTTGACTCATTAAAAAAGATCCCGATGCAGGGAAAGATTGATGGCTGGAGGAGAAGGGAATGACAGGGGATGAGATGGTTGGATGGCATCACTGACTCAATGGACATGAGTTTGAACAAACTCCGGGAGACAGTGAAGGACAGGGAAGCCAGGCCTGCTATAGTCTATGGGGTCACAAAGAGTCAGACACGACTTAACAACTTAACAACAACAAGATTTGGGTCCAGGTATTTCTGGTTCAGAGCTAGGTCTTAACCTCCACCAATATGATATTAATAATAACTGTCATCATTCACTGAGCTTATCGTAGCTAGTATTTCAACAAAAGTGTGGTGAACTACTATTATATCCATTTGGATAAGGAAATGAAGCCTCAGAGAAGTTAAATGACTTCTCCAAAAGCACATCATGGTGGATTAGGAAACAGCCCAGGTCTGGCAGACTATAAAGCCTGTGTGTTTTCTGTAGCTCCACAGCCTCTCATAGTTAATCCATGATAGGTATTCTGGGATTGATTAAACTCAAAGAACAACCTTCAGAATCTTCCAAATATGCCTTAAGCTTAGATATTTGAAATTCCCCAATGAATGCAGTTCTTGCCTGTCTCCCCAGCCAGCATTTGGAAATTGCCTCTTTTGCTGTGGCATCACCAGACAAGGATCTCTTTCCTGTTACCCAGGTCATAACACTTGGAAACTGGCTTCACTTAGGACAAGCATCTCAGACTGAGGCTTTGAGATTCTAAATGATGTTATATTCAGTGCCATTTATTTCTCCTCCCTTGGCATCATGAGTTTCACTCTTACACAGCAATCATTAGATAACTTCACTCACTTTCTTAAGAGTCCCATCTGACTAAATCCCAGATATTGAGCTTCAGATTCAGGATAAGAAAATTCTTCCCTCAAGCCATCTCCTAAAGGCTGCTGGGCTACTGGGCTCTTTCAATTTAATTGTGAAGAGAAGATTGTTTGCAGGATTGAGGGACTTCCTCTTTCCATTTCTCAGAGGACTTAGGGATCTCTTCAAGCCTATAAGAGAGTATGACTCAAATTTAAGTCATTATTTACCTACATTAGAAAGCCCCCAGAAATTATTATCTCTAATAATAATTAACATACCAGCTTGTGCTTCATCCAGCCTGGCATTTCCCATGATGTACTCTGCATATAAGTTAAATAAGCAGGGTGACAATAAACAGCCTTGATGTACTCCTTTGCCAATTTGGAACCAGGCTGTTGTTTGTTCCATGTCCGGGTCTAACTGTTTAACTGGACAAGCTGGAATCAAGAGTGCTGGGAGAAATATTAATAACCTCAGATATGCAGATGACACCACCCTTATGGAAGAAAGTGAAAAGGAACTAAAAAGCCTCTTGATGAAAATGAAAGAGGAGAGTGAAAAAGTTGGCTTAAAGCTCAACGTTCAGAAAACTAAGATCATGGCATCTGGTCCCATCATTTCATAGCAAATAGATGGGGAAACAGTGGAAATAGTGTCAGACTTTATTTTGGGGGGCTCCAAAATGACTGCAGATGGTGACTGCAGCCATGAAATTTAAAGACTCTTGCTCCTTGGAAGAAAAGCTATAACCAACCTAGACAGCATATTAAAAAGCAGAGACATTACTTTGCCAACAAAGGTCTGTCTAGTTGAAGCTATGGTTTTTCCAGTAGTCATGTATGGATGTGAGAGTTGGAGTATAAAAAAGCGGAGCACCAAAGAATTGATGCTTTTGAACTGTGGTGTTGGAAAAGACTCTTGAGAGTCCCTTGGACTGTACAAAGATCCAATCAGTCAATCCTAAAGGAGATCAGTCCTGAGTGTTCATTGGAAGGACTGATGCTGAAGCTGAAACTCCAATACTTTGACCACCTGATGTGAAGAACTGACTCATTGGAAAAGACCCTGATGTTGGGAAAGATTGAAGGCAGGAGGAGAAAGGGATGATGGAGGATGAGATGGTTGGATGGCATCACTGACTCGCTGGAGATGAGTTTGTGCAAGCTCCAGGAGTTGGTGACGGACAGGGAAGCCTGGTATGCTGCAGTCCATGGGGTCACAAAGAGTCAGACTCGACTGAGCAACTGAGCTGAACTGAATAATAATTAGCATTAGAATTAACTTACTTTCCTTAGCTCTGCTCTTTGAGCTTAGGGCTGACCTCATGACCCCATTTTAGCCTAATGAACTATAATTTTTCTTCAGCTCATTGCAATGTGCACATATGTTCAGACACCTGTTTGACATAGAGGCTTGGGGTGAGTATGTCTCTTCATCTTGTGAGCAACTTGAGCATAAGGACACTGCATTATTAATCTTTGATCATGGTATCCCCACAAGGTTTAGCTTTAAAAATATGTTCAAGAAATATTTGCTAAATTAACGTGACTGCTATGTGTATTCTCTTTCCAGCAGAAGAAAAGACATGTCAAATAGATGTTTAAGAAACATTTTTTCCAATACTAAGCTTGTGACATAGAAAATTATCATAAATCTAACACTCCCTGGTGTTACTGCTTCCATATTTACTAAACCTTCCCTAAACATTGACTGAGCACTGGTGTGAGTTAGGCATATTGCAAAAGTGATAAAGAGTCCCTCCCTCTGAGGGCCTGGCAATCTTTTAGGGGAGATAGCCCCCCTAACACATCAGTCTGGTCAAGCAAGGTAGGTGCAGCAGTTTCAAGGTATGTGAGAATGCTGAGGAGTATGGCTTACAGTGGGAGAGTCAGAAAGTACTTCAAAGAGGCTAGAGCAAAGAGGAGAGGATGGACAACCTGGGCAAAAGAAGCAGAGGTACAGAAGTACAGCATGTTCCCAGAATATCAAACATGCAGTGTGTTCTGGGAGTACTGATCATGGGGGAGGAAGAGAAGTCTGGGATAAGGTTCTAAAGGTTTTGAATATCATTAGTCCAAAACTACCTTCTTGTGGTCAGTGATTATCAACTTATTTTTTTTTTTAACTGCGGTCATCATGTTTGCACCTTCATCCCAAGGACATAGCCAGGACGTTGGAAATCCCCAGTGACCTGGCCTTCCAATCCCCTTCCTTAACTTTCAAGAAAGTGTGGCGTGATGCCCCTGGATGAATATAGTCTTATATTAGTTACAACCTTGAGTCTGCCAGGGCTTCCCTGGTGTCGAAAGGTAAAGAATCAGCTTGTGATGGAGGAGACCAGGGTTCAGTCCCTGGTTTGGGAAGATCCCTTGGAGAAGGAAATGGCAACCCACTGTAATATTCTTGTCTGGAGAATTCCGTGGACAGAGGAGCCTGGTAGGCTACAGTTCATGGGATGGCAAAGAGTCAGACACGACAGAGCGACATTGTTTCTCTCTTGGGTCTGCCATGATAAACATTAAGTAGATCGTCTCAAGCTTCCATGCTTTGATTTTGGGGCTGCCCCAGGTCTTCGTTGTGACACGCAGAGGGCAAGCTCAGAGCACGAGGGCTCCATCGTCATGGCTCGCGGGCTTGTCCCGTTGTGGCACATGGGCTTAGTTGCCTGTGGCATGTGGGATCTTTAGTTCCCTGACCAGGGATTGAACCCACGTCCCCTGCCTTGGAAGGTGTATTCTTAATCACTGGACAACCAGGGAAGTCCCCATACTGTAATTTGTAATAACAAAGACTTATGAAAATCCTTGAAAAAAGGAAATGGCAACCCACTCCAATATTCCTGCCTGGAGAATCCCATGGACAGAGGAGCCTGGCAGGCTACAGTCCCCGGGGTCGCAAGAGTCGGACACGACTGAGCAACTAAACCACCACCAGCATGACATCCCTTACCTTGCGTGCGTGCTACGTGCGAAGTCACTTCAGTCACGTCCGACTGTGCGACCCCATGGACTGTGGCCCGCCAGGCTCCTCTGTCCTTGGGATTCTCCAGGCAAGAGTACTGGAGTGGGCGGCCATTTCCTTCTCCCCTAGATCTTCCCGACCAGGGGTTGAACCCGTGTCTCTTACGTCTCCATTGTCAGGCAGGTTCTTTACCACTAACACCTTCCCTAAACTATTGTATTATCATGATTCTACTGTGATTCTGGAGAGTATATGACTAGAGAGGAGTTTCTGGTAGTGGTATTGTGTGATCAGTGATTTATTTTGGAACCACAGTAAAAGCCAGCAATTAACGACCCTACTTTTTCTCCAAATCAGGAAATGTTAAAAACATTGGAAATGTAAGGTCAGTTACACTGAATTCTTGTCCCATTCCCAATAACTTAGCTTTAAACAACAACAACAAGAACAACAGCTTTCTCTTTGCTGCAGGTTTGGATTTTGCAGACTTCCCCTTGGCCAGATTGCCTTTGGAGAGATATTTACCACAGAATACATCCTGTTTTGTTGATGTTATTTCAAATTGATCTCCCCACCTTGGTAAAAAGTCACCAGTCTAGCAATTAGGAACTGCTGTGCTCACTTGTTTTTAGCTGAAGTCCCGTACTGGGAAAATTGCATTTTACTTGGCTTGAGTTCTATTCTTGAGTGATGCTCAAGTTAAGAAGCAGGTGTGCCTGGTAGCATTTAATACCTTCAGTGAATAAAATGCTGTAAATGAGATGCCCCATGTCAACCAAGCTCCAGTGAACAGAGAATCATTAGTTTTCATTTTCTCTTCCGCACTTTCTGTGGGGCCGTGACTTCAAACCTTTATGATCTCTAGCTTGGATCATAGCAGTAGCCTCCCAGCTGCTCTCCGTGCTCCAACCCAAGTGCTTTCCCAGCAACTTTTGCAGTACTGCAGGAGTGATTCCCCAACAGGCAGCATCCTGTCACTACCTTTTCGTAAAACCCATTAATGGACAATCCTGTTTCTAAGATTAAAATTAGAAGTTTATGAATCAGTCCCAAGAAACCTTTCGGGTCTTTCTTCTTACCTGAGCTGTTACTCAGCATTCCTTCAACACAACTCTCTCTCTCTGTCTTCCCCGTCCCTCCCACCTTCCCTTCCTCTCATGCTTTTGAATGTTTTTCTCTGAAAGTTGTGGTTTCCTGAAATGCCCTTCTACCCCTACTGACTTTACTCTTAAAGTTAAATTGAGGATTTGGGGTACAATTCAGTTATCTTTTTGTCTCACAAACCTCAAGAATTTCTAGGTAAAGTCCATTGCTCATTAATTCATTCAGTACCTACTGAATGTCTTCTTCATGCCAGTTACTGTTTGCATTGCTGGCAATACAGAGATGAACCAGCCAAGGTTCTTCCCTTCATTCATTCTACATTCTAGTGTAGGCCATGTAATAAAGACAGTAATTAAATACACGGATACATAATTCCAAACAGTGAGGATTGGATTCAGAACAATACATCAGGATACATAGATTGAGCTACTTTGGATTGGGAGAGAACACCTTTTATACACTCACCTACAGACTGCATATACTACCTTGGGAATTTGCTTCATGTGTTTTCTCTTTGTTATAGCTCTTTGAGGGATAAATGTTACTTATCTGTGTCATCTTTGATCCTTCCTGCAAATCTTTCAATTATTATGTCCTGACTGGATGGATAAATGCACACATATATGGATGGGTAAACAAATGGATTATTCTTTTTAGCCGTATTTTATTTCAATTCATTGGAAAGGAAATTTTCTGTGAGGTGATAAGTAAAATGTTCCAAAGATAAACTAATCTCTTAAACACTTAGACTTTGACCAAAGTCCAAATTACCTTTAGCATGTGGGTTAGAATTAGAAGATACTGCTTAGAACCAGGCATCTGAGTTGTTTAATACTCAAGACATCTTCAAAGAGAGATGGAGCCACTGTTAGCCATCTGGGCTCTATAATCTCACACCTGAAGAGATTCTCCTTCTTTCTCAAAAACAATAAATTGATTAAATCAGTATTATGAATTACTTTACGATTTTGTTGCAGAACAATTTTCTGAAGGAAATAGAGCAAATTTTGGTTAAAGTTTGGAAGAATATGTATAATCTAAAGAGACATTTAAAATGAGATATGTGTGTTGTATTAGTTGCTCAGTCATGTCTGACTCTTTGCAACCCCATGGACTGTAGCCCACCAGGCCCCTCTGCCCATGGAATTCTCCAGGCAAGAATACTGGAGAGGGTTGCATTTCCTACTGCAGGGGATCTTTCCAACCTAGGGATAGAACCCGGGTCTCCTGCATTGTGGGTGGATTCTTTACCATCTGAACCACCAAGGAAGCCCAACATGATGTATACATAGTTGAGTCACTTTGTTGTGCAGCAGAAACCAACACAACATTGTAAAGCAACTGTGCTCCAATAAAAATTGTTAACAGTAAAAAATGAACCTGAAATGATAGAGTTGTATGCCACAGCACTCTGTAAACCTGCATTCTTATAGTGGATGGCTGATGCCTGGTCCTAGGTTCTAGTCTATTAACTCGCTCTAACAGACTGATCAAATCTTTTACTCATCATTTTCTTAGTTCCCATGTCGGTGCAATGGACTTTTGTAAGTCTGCAGTGCATATTTTAGAGCCCTCTTCTCTCTATCTCTACATTAATCTGTTGAAACCCCCAAAATTTTCAAAATTCAAAATCTTGGGACAGAGCATTTGATTGGCCTAGCTCAGGTCACTTCTATGTCAAGAAAACTGGGAGGGAGGCATTTGGGCTCACTAGCAATACAACTAATGGGATAACTGTACTTCTGCAATGGAAAAATCAGATGCTTTTAGTAGAAGCAATGAGAATAAATGTCCAGCAAGCAGAATATATGTCCCATGCAAAGTCTCAGAAGATCAGGAAGAGGCTTGGCATACTTGGAGAGAGCTATGATTTTAGCATTAAATGGCCTGGAGTTCAAACTTAGGTCCCCTTCTTAATAGCTATTCTATAGGTATTATTTTCGCAACCCTTTGAGGGTTGCTCTCAGGATAAAATGAGGTAATCTATACAAATTAGGTCTAGCTCAACCTGAGTACTTAGTAAATTATCACCTATTATTATTACCGAGGAATGAATGTGATTAGGGTCACTGGGGACAAGAATGCAAACATTTAATGCCGAGTTATCAGAGGACAGTGAATGCGCCTGAGGACACAGCTGAAGATGATCAGGAGGCAACCTGAGGATGTGTGCATTTCCAGATAATCTGACTGCACAAGTCACAATCCTAAATTAATCTCAGAGTTGCCTACTGCTGTGGCCTCGTGGTGCTGGCCTCTTCTATTCATTATCTTTGACCCAAGAGTACAATATGCAAATAATGGAACAGAGGTAGTAAATTGTAATGTTTGATTAAAATATGAGATGCTGTTTATTCTCACTCTACTCAACACAGTCCTTTTATTATAAAAGGATTGATAGTATACTGATTTTCAGTAATATTCTTACATGTGCAGAGCATATGCAGATGTGAGATGGGCAGGAGATATCTGTATAGTTGCAGACAACAAGTGGGTGTATCGACTGTAGAGAATTAAAAAATTAATAATAAAACCAGCTAAAGGCTATCCATTTTTTATTGCCATATTGTTCCAGCAGTTCTAAATAATGTCAGTAATAAAAGATTTCTCCCTTCTCAAAAGAAAACCTCTTTTTGCTCCCTTCTTTGATTCATCATCTTATGGGTGTGTCTTGCCTTTCCTGCCCTGTTGTTGGCTCTTAGAGGTCAACCTCCGCCCCTTGCTCAATTTCATAGCCCCTTAGGGATTGGCACTGATGCTAGGTTTAAGTGAGGAAAATGGGCTGGGTCCTCCTCACCATAGTGATTTACCTGATTCAGGTTGAAAAAAAGTGAGTGTTAGTCATTTAGTCACATCTGTTTCTTTGGACCCTATGGACTATAGGCTGCCAGGCTTCTTTGTCCATGGAATTCTCCAGGCCAGAATACTGGAGTGGGTTGCCATTCCCTTCTCCAGGGCATCTTCCAGACCCATGGATCGAACTCTGGTCCCTTGCATTGCAGGTAGATTCCATCTGAGCCACCAGAGAAAGATTTTTAATTCATAACTTAAGAGTCAGTGAAATTTAATCTCCAGTTCTTTGTCTGAAAAAAAATAGGATAGTAAAGCCCACCTGTGAAGCTGTGATGCAGATTAGCAATAAAATGGGTAAAATCTTTGGCACAGGCCTGCCACCTAGGCTTTCAAAACTGAAGGTCATTGACTTTGAAATTAAAGCCATTATTAAGTCAGCATATATATAACAGAAGTCTATCATATAATTTGTGAGAGTTGGACCATAAAGAAGGCTGAGCGCTGAAGAACTGATGCTTTCAAACTGTGGTGTTGGAGAAGACTCTTGATAGTCCCTTGGACTGCAAGGAGATCCAACCAGTCCATCCTAAAGGAAATCAATGCTGAATATTCATTGGAGGGACTGATGCTGAAACTGAAGCTCCAATACTTTGGCCACCTGATGTGAAGAGCCAACTCATTAGAAAAGACCCTGATGCTGGGAAAGATTGAAGGCAGGAGAAGGGGATGACAGAGGATGAGATGGTTGGACGACACCATGGACTCAATGGACATGAGTTTGAGCAAGCTCTGGGAGTTGGTGATGGACAGGGAGGCCTGGCATGCTGCAGTCCATGGGGTCACAAAGAGTTAGACACAACTGAGCAACTGAACAACAGAATCATGGCTTAGATTATTATAAGGGGACACAAAGATTCCTGAGACAGGGCTTTTGTCCAAAACCATATCACCAACACAGCCACTAGGGGAGCCCCATGAAAAGAGCCAGTATAGAATATAAAGCACAGTGCAAGGTGGTAGACATCAGTCCTACAGCGAAGGACGGTATCTAGGAAAAGTTCCTGAAAAAAAATAATGAATGAGAAACAGTAGATGCTACCAAGAGACATTGCTTAATGGAAAGATCCAGTTATTTGGAAGTCAGAAAATAATACCATAGAATTTTCTATAAATATATTAAGTGATAAAAGCAAGACACAAAACTAAACATAATTTCAGTATGAAGGAACACACATAGAATAAATAGTGGATATAATTCTTCAGATTATTAAAACTGGTCAACTCTGGGCACATGGGTGGTTTTTATTTTCTTCCTTATATGAGTGCAGTTTTTCATTTCAGGAAACAAGAAGTATGACTATAAAATGAGAAATAAAGTACTGTTTTTAAAAGAAGGTGAGCATATAGCATTGAAAATGTAATTTGGGAAAAGTGTTATTTTCTAAGCTCAAAATTCTGGTCCCTGGACTGTAGAAAACTAAAGGCTACATTTGTTGCAAATAAAATTTTATTTACTTGGCCCTAGAGCAAGCATCAGCTTCAGTCAATAAACTCTGAAAAATCCGCTACTCTTTGGACCAGTCTCCTGAGTGAGATATGACTTCTGTGATTTGCTTTAAAGAAAATGGAAGGGTACCCTGCAAAGGATAGTGAAGGGAAGCTGCAGAGAGTTGCATATAGCTTTCTGAAGCTTGAGAATGTGTTCTGAGTACTCTGTGCCATTCTTTCTCGAGATATGTCGGCCCATTAGATAATGAGCCATTCATTTTACTATAGACCCTCTCATACCTTGCCTTCTCTGAATACTTTCCTGCTTTTCTCTTGCTGAAACCCTATTTCCCCACAAAGGTCCTTGTCAGCTAAGAGTAGCTCCAGGAAAACCAGGTTGGCTCTCCCCACCCCCTACTCATCTTTTCCAGCATCATATTTGGATGAAGTATGTATCTTCATCAGAGCTCTTATCACACTACCCAGAAACATTCTGATTTGTGTATGTATCTCTCCGTGGACTGTGGTTACCATGAGGCAGGACCCAGCATCATCCTGTCCTGAATATCCTGTCCTGGCAGAGTGCTGTAAACATGACTTGTTGTTTTTCAGTCACTTAGGCATGTCTGGCTCTTTGCGACCCCATGGGTTGGAGCATGCCAGGCTCCCCTAACCTTCATTATCTCCTGGAGTTTGCTCAAATTCATGTCCATTGAGTCCATGATAGAAGATGAGTAAGCAGTTGATCTGTCGTTGTTTAGTTGCTAAATAGTGTCCAACTCTTTTGCAACCCTGTGGACTATAGCCCACCAGGCTCTTCTGTCCATGGATTTCCCAGGCAAGAATATTGCCATTTCCTCCTCCAGAGGATCTTCCTGACCCAGGGATCGAACCCACATCTCTTGCATCTCCTGCACTGGCAGGCCTTTTTTTTTAACCACTGAGCCATCTGGGAAGCCCAGAAGGACTATGGCAATAGTCTAATAACCAACTGACTTATTACATAGTATATCCAAACTGTTATTGACGTGATCTTCCTAAATCACTACTGATGTCATGTTACTCTCCTGTCTCATGTCTCTTCACTACTTACAGGAAGTCTTAACCTTACAGGTAGTAGGTTGTGTTCTCAGTAAGGCAGTCTCTGAGGCAGAGTTAAGCAAATAGGATGTTTATCAGGAAGTGCCTTTGAGGTCAGCACCTACTGAAGGCAGGAGAGAGAAGCAAGAGAGGGTGGAAAGAAACAATGAGTTGTGAAGCGGGCCTACTAGCAACCTCTGTGTATTTCCTTTCCCTAATGCGCCAACCTCCAACCATATTTATCTACTTGCAGCTTCTCATTGGCTCAGCTCAAGACATCCGTCTTTCTCTTTTAGATAATACTGATCGTTCTCTCCTCTAATCTCCCATAATACCCTGTACAGACACCTATATTATACTTACTGATTTATATGCCTATCTCTACTAGATGCTAAGTTTACGGAGATCAGGCAGCCAATTTACTCATCACTTTTCCTAAAGACAAGAACACATATAATGTATCTGGCAAATAATGCCCACTTATAAAAATAGTATGGAAAAGATGGATAAATGGATGTATGGTTGGAAGAAAGGACAGAAGCATTTTGACCATTCCTTCCCACAACACATACCTCAGGGCCATTGTAAGACAATGAATCATTAACCAGTTCTAGTGTAGCATTTCGGAGAATGATTCCATTTCCCGATTTGGATGGGAGAGAGATGGAGGAGCGGAGGCAATGTGAGCAGACAAGTGAGCAAAGCCTGGTTTAAGCAGGAAAATGCAATAGGAAAGCTAGGATTCAGACTCCAGGTAGTCTAAACAATAAGAATCAGGATCCTTGTCAAGGAGAGGAAAAAAAAAAAAAGCTAGGAATCCAGAGGCGTGTTTTGGAACTAGAGACCTAGTCAATGAGTTATAGAATCCCAGCATGTTAGGAAAGGTCTTAGAAGTATTCATCAAGCCTTCATTTTTCAGAGGAGAAATGTTAAGTTCCTAGGAAATAAGAGGTCAGAATCCATCCATCCATCCACCCCTTCATCTACCTACCTACCCATGCATTCATACATTCATGCATTCAATATTCATTCAGTGTATTCATACATTCAATATTCAGTTGCAGTTAATGAGAACCTGCTACATTTAGATACGCTGCTAGTAAAACTGGGAATACAAGCATGAAAAAGGCATGTTCCTTTCCATCAAGAAGCCCACAATATGTTAGAAAAGAAAGCAATATAATCAAAAGGCTACAATCTAAAATGGTGAGTGCCTTAATGTAAGGTTGTCTAGGCATTGGAGATGCTAAGGATGCAGCTCTCAGATCGACCCTGTGGGGGAAATCGTCAAGTCTTCCAGCAACAGGTACTAATTGTGAGCCGCAAGGATGCAGTCTGATACGAAATCAGAAACTCTGAGCACCAGCATCTCCCTACCTTTTCTCCACTCAGGTCCAGAACAGATACCACACGTGAGCAGAGTCGAGAAGATAGATGTGCCTGGACTGAAAGAAGAGGAGGAATAGGAGTTGATTTCTGACGTGGCAGTATATATATATGTGTTTAGTTTCGCCTTCTACCTCCTTCTACTCCAGGAGTCACCAAAGATCATAACATAAGCAGCACTGGATCCTTTAAGGTTTGCAGAGTCAAACTTATTAGCTAGTGTCCGCTTATCTGTCTTTATTTAAGTAACAGGAAGAAAGGGGAAAAGAGGAGGAATGAGAAGGAGGGAGGGAGACCTCCTAAAACAAAGAATGGAAGCCAGCGCCTCCTTTTCTGAGGCTTGATGGCGAATGTGGCTTCATGTCACTTTAGAAGCACGATGATGCCGCAAACCCTTCAAGGATCAGGCGTGAAGCCAATCCTTCATAAAAACCTCTCCTATGAGTTTCTTTAATGAATCAGGTCAGACTGACACAACACTTCCCAGACATACTCTTAGGAAATAAGCCGAGAAGAGGTGTTGGCGATGTAACTTGATGACAATTTGCTTCAAAAAGAGAATGATTTTCCAACCAGTCGTACTGATTCATGATTTTTCAATTTTGATCAGCAGCTATGCTAGCGCTGAAGTTCTCTCACAGGAAAATAGGGCAGGGTATGGAAAGAGTTAAAAGAAACAGCTTAAAAATGTAAAAATCAAAGAATACAAAATATGTTCAATTATCTCATTTCAGATATAAGTTGAAAATTTAAATGATATGTGCCCAAATTGAACTCAAACAGCACTCACTCAGTTTCACCTCAGAAATAGAGACTTAAAGGCTAAATTTCAGCCAAGAGTTAAGGACCAAACATTATGACCAACTATTAGTATAACATCACAGAAACTGCCTGAGAATACTAGGCAGTCCCCCATGTCTTGTTTCTTAACATTTTCTTTCCATTTTCAAACAGAAAAACAATGAGGGCCTTATTCTGAGAAAACTGCTCCTATTATTTATCCCTTGGTTAGCTGGCCGTTAAATTTCATTTTAGGACTAGACCCTGAAACAGTATTATACCACAAATACACAAGAAGCCCACGTTTTTTCCTGTTCCTTCATCTTGAACATTAGCTCGCTCTTCCTTCATTTGGGCATTGTATCTTACCATAGGATTTGCACTGAATTGAAAAAAACTTTAAACACTCTGAAGTCAAGATCTGAGTCTTTATCTTAATGTCTCCCTACCAAAACTTCATTTATCAAGTTCATAAATAACTTCATTATTAGTATGTCACCAGGCCCATTTGGGAATCCTCAGTTGACTGAAATGAAAACAATAGTCACTGTAGAATCTGGCATCAACAACATTTTTACTAATATTCTCTATACTTGACTTGCTAAGGCAGAGACATTAGGCTCACAGAGAACATGAAAATATTTTAAACAAGAATAAAAATAAAAATGACTTTCTGCCTCATCCCATGTAAAATTTAAAAATAAACTAACCAGAGTCCTTAATTCTTGACCCAAATTTGGCCTGTTAGTCTCAAAAACAAAACAATAAAACAAATTACTTTTCTATTTCAAACAACCTCCAAAGAAAATTCAAGGAAAAAGAAAACAGGGGCCTAAGTAGAGATGCCTAGATATTTCCCCAGAGATTTCACAACCTCTGAAATTTTCTAGGATCCCATAATCATTCCAGAAAAGACACTCAATCTCTTAAGTCTAACCTGATCTTCTTTGTAAAAATATTAATGTATTCCCTGTTGATCTAATCACAGATACCCTGGAGAATAACTTTCCCCTATTCATATGTAATACTCTGTCTTTGTTTGAATTTTTTTAAAATTATATTGATCAGTACTTTATTTGTAGCTTATTTCTTTCAGACAGTAAGCTATTATCATGAGTCTAATTCTTAATACTCATTTCATCCAGAACTAAGTCTGAACCCTGGCTCTGCTGCTCCTAAGCTGTGTGCCATTGGTAATGTTATTCTGCTTCTCTGATCTCCATCTTCTTTTTCTTCTTTTAGTGTTTTCATTCTGCTTTTATTTTTTCAATTAATTAATTTATTTTGATCAGAGGATAATTACTTTACAATATTGTAATGGTTTTTGTCATACATCAGCATGAATCAGCCACAGATATACATGTGTCCCCCCATTCTGAAACCCCCTCCCATCCCACTCCCCACCCTATCCCTCTGAGTTGTCCCAGAGCACCATCTTTGGATGCCCTGCTTGATGCCTTGAACTTACGCTGGTCACCTGTTTTACATATGGTAACGTACATGTCTCAATGCTATTCTCTCAAATCATTGATGGAGTTGTCTTTAGCCTTTCTTTCTATACCTATGGCTCTAATAATGAAGACTATTCTCTGATGCACACGTTACTATTCAAAATATTTTTTTTCACAGAGGCAGAACTAACCATTATGTTCTCATGTAAGTAAAACATGACTTGCCCCTCTCCTGACTTTTTCAACAGTTCAGGTGGCCGTCCACACTCGATGGCTTCCCATGCTGAACCACAAAATAGGCCTTCTCCAACTGCCAGGTACATGTGACAGTTCAGGACATGCCTTCTTCCTGAATCCTAAACTCCTTCCAGCCTTTGCTGAGTTCTGGCTGCAGGATTCCAGCTGGAATATGGCAGAAATCCTAGGATTCAGTCTCATAGCACCTTTTGATTTATAGATCTCTCCTCTTAGACTCCTGGATGAGGCAGCAATAAGGTACAAACCTACTTTCTCCAGCACAGATAGAGACCTGCCAGGTCAGTTTTCAGCTTCCTAACATCTTAATTCCATAGAGTCCAGGGGATCTAGTTACAGACAGCAAAGTTGGAAAGACATTCTGGATTCCAGACAGTTTGGGGTAAGCTGGTATAGTTAGATGGGAGTCCTGGGAGATGGCAAGGCCAGGAAAAGAAGAGACTACTACACAAAGAAACTGCTGTGTTTTTCGAGGGGATGACTTCCCAGATGTTATGCCTGAATACCTTATCATTGAGATGAGGATCTTAGATGCCTTGCAATTCCATAACTCCCAACGGCAACCTCACAGTCAGCCTGTGGCGAGTCCTGTGCAACTTCTGCAGGGGTCTCCAGTGGTGAGTAGACCAGCATTCTCGCCTCCTCTGCTTCACAGGCCAGGGACTGAGGAGATCCAAGCACTTCATTCTTCGTGTTGTCCAGGTCAGCTTTAACAAAGATGTTTTGTTCTCAGAAGACCTGCAGCTGGCAAAGTGCTAAGAACCCCATTTCCTTTCATCTTGCTAAAATCACCAAGTTCTCTGTCCTTGCTATAATTTTTTAGTGATAATATTCTACATAACAGAAATCAAAGGATAATTTCTGCTTATGATTAGTAAAACCAGATGGACTCAATAATCATTTTTTTAAATACATTTTAAGTTGGGCTCCTGCCTTTAATCCCCTTATCACCGTGTCTCTACCAAAATTTTAAGGCTTTGGAAAAAATACGTGGTAAAATTCCCTCCAGAAGGAAAAAAAAGGAAAACCTCAGCCAAAAAATGATGTCAGGGGCACTAAGAAAATGAGCTCTTTCAGATGGGTAAAAAGGGAGTGAGGAGGTACTGAGGGTTAATCTTGGCTTTCCGAATAGAAAGCCACGAGAGCAGCCAGAAAGAAATGGAATATTTTAAAAATGTGACAAGTGGCTTTCTGCTTCCTATATTAGCTGTTAACTGCTGGGACTCATTAGGCATGGTAAGCGAAAGGCAATAATTGAATGTGGGAACACTCTGCAGGGCCACAATGGGGTTCCTATTTCTAGCGTCCACTGTAATTATGAATCATCCTCAATATATGGGACTTATGGAAGAAATGCTGCCCTTGAATCAAGCTAGCCTTGTTCATGGTATTTTTATCCCAGGTTTAACACATGGAAGTAGACACTCGATTTACTGGAGACAGAAAACCTATGGCTTTAGCCTCTCTTTGGTGCTTCTGAGCACAGTACAGGCAGTCCTGCCAGGAGGAGTTTGAGGAGATGGGGCAGATGAGAGGCCCCACGTTCTCCCAGAGCTCACTTCCTTTCCTTCCTCCCAGCGCATTCTGGGCCTTATAGCTGTTTCTCTTATGCGTGTGTGTGGGCTAAGCAGCTTCATCACGTCTGGCTCTTTGTGGCCCTAGGGACCTAGCCTGCCAGGCTCCTCTGTCCATGGGATTCTCCAGGCAAGAGGACTGGAGTGTGTTGCCATTTCCTTCTCCTACAGGAGAAGCCATCTCAGGGATACAAACCCCGTCTCTTAACGTTTCAGGCATTGACAGGAGGATTCTTTACCCCTAGGGCCACTTTTCTCATTTTTTTCTGAGGCCCGCACCCTCTCCTACAGGGTCTTCTCTCAGGCAGCCTCCTTTCCTCCACCAGGCCAGCCCCCTGGACCAAAAGCTACTTATCAGTCTCTTCAGCCATCCCTGAACAAACCTTCAGCCTAATGAGCCTCTCTACCTACATTGACATTCAACCTACCCACTCCACCACGTAAACAATCCCTAACACTGCATCTTTCAGAAAGCCATTTCTTCATGAACAGCCCAGCAGAAGTAACTGTCAAGTTCTCAGTTTCCGTTTTAAGAAATCAATCATGCATGTGCAGAATGCTGGGGTTGCTGTCAAAAGGTTCTCAGATAACCGCTAACAGGAAGCTTAGTAATAGATCTGAGCAACTGTGGCGCTATTGCCAAAACGCTCTTGCCTTCAGAGGTCTAAGAACCTAACAGAAACAACAATCCTTTTACAGGCTGTATCATCTTTCAGTATATAACACCCGGAAACTGTTCATATCTGCTGCTGCTGCTGCTGAGTCGCTTCAGTCGTGTCCGACTCTGCGACCCCAGAGACGGCAGGCCACCAGGCTCCCCCGTCCCTGGGATTCTCCAGGCAAGAGCACTGGAGTGGGTTGCCATTTCCTTCTCCAATGCAGGAAAGTGAAAAGGGAAAGTGAAGTCGCTCAGTCGTGTCTGACTCTTAGCGACGCCATGGACTGCAGCCCACCAGGCTCCTCCGTCCATGGGATTTTCCAGGCAAGAGTCCTGGAGTGGGGTGCCACTGCCTTAGTTTCTATTATTGTTTGAATGAACATCATTGCATAGTGGAAAGAACATGAAGTTTCTGGTCAAATATAACCGGGCTAAAATTCCATTCTGATCATTACTACCTGTGAAACGAAACCTCAATTTAAACTATGCTTGCGCTATACCATCCATGGAGTCACAAAGAGTTGGACACAACGTAGCAACTGAGCAACAACAGCATAATAAGGATAATAATAGTCAATACTGGTGATTCACCCAACAAAAAATCTGCTAAACTGTAGCTAGTCAACAATGTTAGTTTCTAAATCTCTCTGCCTATTCTTACTGGTCTGAAAGCCCCTCCAAACATCTTTACATTTCCGCTGGTACATCACTCAGGCCCTAAGGTACCTGCCAGTTGTTTGCTAGGTTACTTGTTTTATTGGATGAGCTCCCGAGTTGCAGTTCCTTTGCCTCCGTGGATTGTTACAGAGATAAGCAAGTGAAGGAATAGGCAGGCTTTTTGAAGAGCATAAAGCACCCTACCTCCATGTGACAGTCATGATAACCATGACCTTGGTAGAAAGGACACAGAGTACAAGAATCAGCCGCCGCGTCAGAGACAGGGAGGCTGAGGTGTGAGCAGCTGCTAGCAGTGGTCTGTGGTCGCTCACTGCATTAAGTCTAATAACTCACTGGTGTGATTCTCAGACCAACTCTATTATCTCCCTTGTTAATGGGAAAGAGATTGCGGTACCCGGGGATTAAGGGATCTTCTTAAGAGAACACATCCAGTAAGTGATAGAACTGGGTTTCAAACTCACTTGGTTTGATTTCAGGCTAAGTATTAATATGAAAAACTCCGTTGTCAGGTCCAAACCAGGGTGGTGCCCAGCTTTGGTCAATAGTATGCTCCATCTGTATACGTGGAAACAAGACGAATTTTTGTCCCAGAAATCTGAGACCGTTTCCAGTCTCCTACAGCATATCCTTTGCCATGTGGAAATAGGCATCTCTGTGCCCTGAGAGTAATGGACTCGACTTGGCAGGGATGACCGTGATGAAAGCCGCTCTGCCTGACTGTGGCTCCATTCAGATACCCTCACTTATTCTGTCACATCGCTTGTTTAGTGCACTTGGAAATGCCCATGCTTTCCCCACAGGCAACTCCTCAGGCAAAGACTATTGCTTTTTCCTCGTCATCAGAGCTTCAAGGATAATTGGAAGGTATCTGTGAGTGCTGACACTCCAGCTGCAGCTGTTGACTTGCTCTCACGCACAACAGTGGGAAATGCTTTAATTTCTAAAGAAACAAATCTTCACTTAAGTCCAGCTACATGGATATTGTGACAGTTCGCCACACAAAGACAGACATGCTAAGAAACCTTCCTTTAGCCTTATGAGTCCAAATGATTCCTGAAAACAGAGTCAGGTCCCAGATTACACAGCCAGTAAATGGGAGAGATGTGATTCTGATCTTGGTCTGTCTGACCAAAGTTACTGTTCCCTCTAATCTTCAAAACTGCTGGGCATACTTTTGGACTCTATGGGAGAGGGCAAGGGTGGGATGATATGGGAGAACGGCATTGAAACATGTTAATTATCATATGAGAAATCAATTGCCAGCCCAGGTCTGATGCTCAGGGCTGGTGCACCGAGATGACCCAGGGGGAGGGAATCGGGAGGGAGGAGGGAGGGGGGTTCTGGAAGGGGAGCATATGTATACCCATGGCAGATTCATGTCAATGTATGGCAAAACCAACATGATAATGTAAAAAAAAAAAAAAAATCATTAAAAAAAAAACCAAAAAACTGCTGGGCATACACACTGAGGAAACCAGAATTGAAGGAGACATGGTACCCCAATGTTCATCGTCGCATTGTTTACAATAGCCAGGGCATGGAAGCAACCTAGATGTCCATCAACTGATGAATGGATAAGAAAGCAGTGGTACATATACACAATGGAATATTACTCAGCCATTAAAAAGAATACATTTGAATCAGTTCTACTGAGGTGGACCAAACTGGAGCCTATTATCCAGAGTGAAGTAAGCCAGAAGGAAAAACAACAATACAGTATACTAGTGCATATATATGGAATTAAGAAAGATGGTAATGATAACCCTGTATGCGAGACAGTGAAAGAGATGCAGATGTATAGAACAGTCTTTTGGACTCTTTGGGTGAGGGCAAGGGTGGGGTGATATGGGAGAACGGCATTGAAACATGTAAATTGTCATATGTGAAATCAACCGCCAGCCCAGGTTTGATGCATGATACAGGGTGCTCAGGGCTGGTGCACCAGGATGACCCAGAGGGATGGAATCAGGAGGGAGCTGGGAGGGGGGTTCTGGAAGGGAAACACATGTATACCCATGGCGGATTCATGTCAATGTATGGCAAAACCAACACGATAATGTAAACAAAAATAAATAAAATAACAAAAAAAATGGAAAAAAAAAAAAACAACCCAAAGCTGTGTCCTAAAGATCTGCTTTGAAATGACCTAGATACTCAAATGTTTGCTGTTGGGTCACTGTTCTCATTTCACTTTTCACGCTACCATGTGTGCAAATTTATTACATGTGCTTGATTTCTCCATATGGCTTCCTCAGACACGATACGTGGAGAAACTTTGGTATCCAAAAAAGAAGTGAAGCCCCAGTTTGGTTTACGATAGATAAGTGATTGAAATCCCAGGTAAGGAGTCTGTATCTCGCAGCAACTTAGAATAGTGGCTTTGAGTCACACAGCCTGGGATGCTGTTTCTTCAGCTTGCTAACTTTGCAGATCATGCCCTTCCGAGTTCAGGCTCTTCCTGTTACATGGTGCCTGCAGTGCATTTAAACCAACAGCTGTAGTGTCCCTTGGTACAGGCAGGAACGTGTAGTCAGAAGGATAGGCAGGTGCACAAGTTCCCAGAGCCCTTGGAGAGTGCAGAGGGCATGCTTGGGATGAGCTGCAGCTGGATGCACGGTAGCGTTCCGGTCCGGAAGGGACCCCTCTCCAACAGGCAACGAGGACATGGAGGACCTGCATCCAGCTGGCATTTCTGCCCATGAGTCCCGGTTTGATGCCTGTTTGTGCAAGCTCCTGTTTGTGGTCGCTCCTCTAGCATGCAGAGAGCACGAAGCAGTGGGCATGACTTGGCACAAACTGGAGCCCATGGATAGAAGGGCCAGCGGTCGCATAGCAAAGTATCCGTGCGGAAGTGAAGAATTGTTTGTAGACTTTAATTAGAAGATGTAACTACACAGCAGTTCCTGGAATATGGTAAAGTCTGGGGAACAGTTAAGGGTGATGATGAAGTGATGAAGATAAGGATAATGATGGTGATTGATAATTGGATAAGATAAGGATAATGATGGTGATGATCATATTCATGATTATGTGATAGGATTCTAATAAAACATACTCATCCTTTACTCAGTGTTAGGCTCCATGCTACTGCTGGGCATATTACCTGAGTTAAATCTCACAAAAACCTTGAAAAGGCTATCTATTTTGTAGATGAAAAATCTAGGGCTCAGAGATAAGACCCAGGTGTTCTGGCTCCAAGCGTTCATTATGTTATGAAGTCTTATTAAGAGCCCTTTTTATTTAAAAAATTGTCATAGGCTCATTTTTCTATATAAGATTTTGTATATTTCAAAGAATTCTATGCACATTTTCTGGGTATTGCTGATATGTGGAAAGGAGTTGTTGAAAAATATGCTAATATGCAAATCAGAAATCAGATCATATTTTTCCCTTCTTAAAACCCAATAGGACCTTTAGAAGAGCTTCCATTGAAATTTCTGCTAAAAGCATATATGGGTGCAGATTTAGAGCACCTGGAACATTCATAAATTGCTGGCTAGAAAACTAGCAATTTCTTATGAACATAACATACATCAATCCTGTGACCCATCAATCCCACTCTGAGATATTTATTCAAGAGAATGAAAACAAATGTCCATAAAAATACTTACCCATGAATATTCATAGTCACTTTATGCATAGCAATCTAAATTTGTAAATAGCCCAAATGTTCATCAATAGAAAAATGGACAAACAAGCTTTGGTAAACTCATATATTGGAATCCTAGTCTTAGCAACACAGATGCATCTTAAAACTCATTTGTCTGAGTGAAGAAATAAAGCAGTATACACTGTTTGACTTCATTTTCATGAAACACTAGAATAGGTAAAACTATTCTGTGATAATATTTAGAACAGTGATCATCTAAGTGTTGGGGATTGGCTTAAAGGAACATGAAGGAGTGATCTAGACTTATGAAAATGCTCATTGTCTTAACAGGTATGTATTCATCAAAGCTCATTGTAACAGTAAGATCTGTACATTGCACTGGGTATAAATTACCTTAGTTAGATCTCATAAATTATACCTTGATAAAAAGAAAATTCAATAGAAGCTATAATTTGATTTTTCATCAGAGTAGTATTTTGCTTCATCTCTTCAGATTGAGGATTAGTTTTAAGGCTATCCACAAGGACTAATTCTGAGACAATTTTTATTGCTAAAGTTCCAGACCAAACTACTTTTACTGCTACACAGAGACTGGTAGTTACAATCCCCCTCCCAGTATGCGATCACCCTTCTACTTCCGTAATTCCCAAGTTTAGCTGCGTATGAACCACCAGCTAAAGACCATACACCTCAGCCTTTCTTAAAGCTAGCTCTGGACAGAGGATTTCATGCATGCTCAGTCATGTCTGACTCTTTACAATCCCATGGATCATAGCCCTCCTGGTTCCTCTTCGATAACAGTTTTCAGGCATGAATACTGGAGTGGGTTGTCATTTCCTCCTCCAGGGGATCTTCCCAATCCAGGGGTGGAACCAGTGTCTCCTGCACTGACAGGTAGATTCTTTACCACTTAGTCACCTGGGAGTCCTAGACTTTAGATTAAGTTCTGCCTTGTTGAACATAAGCAACTTCTGCATTATGATCTTAAAAGGGAAAGAGTGTGCTTTCTCCTCTCCTTTACCCTTCTCTGCCAGTCAAAATGTGCTTCCAGCAATGATAATATTGAACTACTTATAGACGTGTGGGTAGGACAATGATGGACCATTAAGATAAAAGGAGTTTGGGTTCTCACCCTGTCAAATCACCAACATTGCCCTGGGCCACTTAACAAGATTTCTAAAGGAGAAAGAAAGAAATTGCTCTCTTCTTTATGCTACTGTATTTGGAGTGTCTTGTTAATAGCCACTTCATCCACATCCTGCTTAAGAAAACCACCCTATGTGTAATCAAACTCTTTATGATCATGCTTCAGGGCTTCACTAAACATCTGCTTGCGAAGAGGCTCCCAGAAGGATGTGAGGCAGAAGTCACTGTCAAATTGGATCTTCAGCATCCACAAATGGACCTCCAGCCCCAAGGGAGGCAGCACCCCTGAAAGATACACGGGGTAGACGGTCTCTCCAGCTACCCTGTGCATCTCACGAGCTTCTGCATAAGCATTACATTCTAGGGTTTGAATGAGGGTTTACAGAGACAGCAGATGGACCTTAAATGAAGCTCCAGCCTGTTTCTCCAGAGAGAGAACTATGGAACTAATCCAGACTGCTTCTAGGTGCTTTTTTCCCCCTGACTCCTCAGAGAGATTGTTTCCCTATCAGTCTGATCTGACTTTGAAGATTTCATTGCATCTCATCAGTTTACACTTAGGCTTCCCTGGTGGCTCAGTTGGTAAGGAATCCACCTGCAAAGCAGGAGACCCAGGTTTGATCCCTGGGTGGGGAAGATCCCCTGGAGAAGGAAATGGTAACTCACTCCAGTATTCTTGCCTGGAGAATTCTATGGAGAGAGGAGTCTGGTGGGCTGTGATCCATGAGGTCGCAAAGAGTCATATACACAACTGAGCATCTGAGTATCTATAGTTTATACTTTACTTATTTTATCTTCATTTGCTTCCAGTTTTGGCACAGCAAGTCTGTTATATCCCTTGATGCATTTTAATCAGCCTGTATGATAACCTCTGGGTCCATACTTAATTCTCTGACATGAATGTGCTCAAGAGACTTAATTCACCTTTTAGGTAATACATTACCCTTTGCAGTTCCCAAAATAAATTCACTTTTTCCAGCATATTCAATCTCCCAATAAGCCTTGGGTTAAGCAGAAAGTTTTAGTATTTCCATCTTACAGATGAGATACTTGAGGCACAGAAAAATAACATGTCCAAGATTACATGAAGAGACGGTGTGAAACTGGGTCATCTGATTGAGTCTAATACACTTTTCATGAAATAACAATCTCCGTCCTTGGTGCCTTGTTTCAAGTGCAGGATCAGAGATGCAAGCAGAACTCTTATGTCTACACAAGGGGATGATGAGTGGGGACAAGAAAAGAAGGGTTTTTCATCCCCACAAGTTAATCTTCCCTGTTTTGGCAAATGGCAGCAACATCAGTCTAGCTGTCTAAGACAGAAAATTGACTTCATCCAAGACATTTCCCCTTTTAATCATTTCCCACACAACATCCACTAAGTTGTATTCTTTCAACCTTTTAATACCTCAAAAACATGTCCCACACATTTTCTGATGCTTACTATGTGGACCTTTATGATATCCAGCCTGGTTTAATCAATAATATTAGGACTTTTATCCTTGTCTCCATTTTTTATCTCTTCCAATCTATCCTGCACACTGTTGTCTCACGATCTTTCTGTAAGACAGATCTGGCCCTGACACTTCCTGCTTAATCTGCTTTAATTGCTTCCTTTAATTTTTTGGATGGAACTTAGATTCTTCATCAGCACATACAAGGCCCTCATATTTAATACCCTCACATGTCTGCAGATTCCTTTCTCCCTCTTCTCTGCATCCACACTTTGTTCTGCCTATACCAAGCTATTAACACTTGGCTTTTTCCAATGCCTCATTCTGTTTGCTTTCTTTATGCCACAGTTTGAAAACTCCAGTATAGTTAGAGACCACATGAGTGTGTAAAACAGCCTGAGTTTAAGGTAATAGGGAGCAGTGAAAACTATGGCAAGTGTGCAAAGACCCACTGAAAATCAAATTTAAAACATGATGCTGAGACCAAGGGCTTCCCTCATAGTTCAGTTAGTAAAGAATCTGCCTGCAATACAGGAGATCCAGGTTCGATTCCTGGGTCAGGAACATAACCTGGAGAAGGAAATAGCAGCCCACTCCAGTATTCTTGCCTGGAGAATCTCATGGACAGAGGAGCCTGGCAGAGAGCAGTCCAGGGGATTGCAAGAGTCAGACATGATTTAGCGATTAAAGAGAGAGAGAGATGCTGAGACCAAACAGAACTTTTCTGAAGAACTATTCCAGCTGCAGGCAACCAGATTATAGCTTTGATGTTTCTGTATGGGCGATTTCATATATCAACAAGATCTTGTTCCTCTTCTACTTTGTCTCACTCATTACAACTAAATCTGTAATGCTCAACTTGATCATCACTGCCTCTGATTGCAGGACTCTTCATTTTGCATAAATTCTCTCCTAATGTGGCCCTTTTATACTTTTCTGCCACCTCTTTTATGACATGATATCCTTGAAGGCAAAGATTGATTATGTCTTATTGAACCTCAACTTCCAGTGCCTAGCATATAGTTGGTGCTTATCAAGTATTTGAGTGGATGACTGTGTCAGTCAGTTTGTGTTTGAATGGAATGGATTTCTATGAGTAAATGACCTCCATTTATGATTCTGAGCCATGTTGGGACAGTCTGTGTTGACGAGGAATGAGACTTCCTTCATCAGATCCACCCTCTTTGCTTGGAGAAGGAATATTTTCTATAGCTCTGAGGTAATGTTTCTCTCCATGATCCCCTTTTCATTTTAAATAGATGGATGTCAGTAATCTGGGCTTATGCAGAAATACCCTTTCTTCCTGAAAAAAAATGCAGCTAAGATTTTGTTTGGTTTTCTTTTGCAGTTAATTGACTGTCATTGAAGAGTATACAAAAGAGAAATGCCACCACATCAGAGTTTCATTTCCAAATAAATGCCGCATTATGAAAAGCAGTTAAATATTAAGATTGTCACCTCTTCATTTTCAGTAATCTATGTGTGCATAATGTAGCAAGTTAACAGAGATAATGGGATCATAATTGGCTTGGAAAATGAGGTTAGAGGAATAACGGCATGAGATGGACTTCGGAAGGAATGAAGGAGGCAAATTCTCAGTGTCCCTGGTGTAAAGAGAAAGCAAGTCGCCAGCATAAGAGCACCCTCCTAGACAGTGCCCTGCTTTACTGAGCTTGGTCACTAAGTGGGGTGGGGGCAAAAAGAACAAACTTACCAAATGCCCCTAGAGGGAAGGAAAGAAGGACTCACTTGTTCCATTGAACAATCGGGCGCTTCATAAATTTGTTGTTGTTGTTATTCAGTCACTGAGTCATCACTGACTCTTGGCCACCCCATGAACTGCAGCATGCCAGATTTCCCTGTTCTTCACCAACTCCCAGGGTTTGCTCAAACTCATGTCCATTGAGTTGGTGATGCCATCCAACCATCTATCTCATCCTCTGTTGCTCCCTTCTTCTCCTGCCTTCAATTTTCCCCAGCATCAGGCTTTTCCAATGAGTAGGATCTTTGCATTAGGTAACCAAAGTATTGGAGCTTCAGCTTCAGCTCAGTACTTCCAATGAATATTCAGGATTGATTTCCTTTAGGATTGAATGGTTTGATCTCCTTGCAGTCCAAGGGACTCTCAAGAGTCTTCTCCAGCACCACAGTTCGAAAACATCAATTCTTCGGCATTCAGCCTTCTTTATGGTCCAATTCTCATATATGTGCATGACTACTGAAAAACCATAGCTTTGACTATATGGACCTTTGTTGGCAGAGATGTCTCTGCTTTTTAATATGCTTTTTAGCTTTGTCATATCTTTACTTCCAAGGAGCAAGTGTCTTTTAATTTTGTGGCTGCAGTCCTATCTGCAGCGATTTTGGAGCGCCCCCAAAATAAAGTCTGTTACTGTTTCCATTTTTTCCCTCATCTGTTTGCCATGAGGTGATGGGACCAGAAGTCATGATCTTCATTATTTGAATGTTGAATTTAAGCCAGTTTTTTCACTCTCCTTTCACCCTCTGATCAAGAGGCTCTTTAGTGTCTCTCTACTTTCTGCCATTATAGTGATATCTATATTTCTCCCAGCAATCTTGATTCCAGATTGTGAGTCTTCCAGCCTGGCATTTCACATGATGCACTCTGCATGTAAGTTAAATAAACAGAGTGACAATATGCAGCCTTGATGTACTCCTTCCGCAATTTTAGAACCAGCTCATTGTTCCATGTCTGATTCTAACTGCTGGCTCTTGTCACAAGGAAGCAGAAATAGAAGGACAGACACCCAAGCATGACATTGGGACAGAGCTCTAAAGGCAGATCTTTGATGAGATCATTAAAGGAACGTGATTGTAATCCAGCTGCCTCTGTGCCTGACACAAGGATCCCACATCAGCCTGAGGCTGCAAGCTCTGAAGAAACCACTGACTGAAGCTGGGGAAATGGCAAGAGTAAATTGAAGACGGATGCACCATTATTCTCTGAATTAAGTGATGAGAGTATTGCAGAACAGAGAGAGGATTGTTGCAGAAACAGATTTAAGAGACACTGATAAAAGCCTTCTGTCCCATCCTCCTGCCTTCAGGAGGAATGACGTCTAAGCCAACAGGGAGAGAAGTAAAGCTGTGCTTAACTTGTAGCCAAGGAACTCTGCCACGCCTTATAGGGAGAGGTTTGTATTAGTATATACCTGATAAACAAGCCAGAGTGAGGCTAGATGCCATGCCTTCCCCCCTAAATTGGGGAAATTCTGAAGACGGGAGAAAGAACAAATGTATAGATTCTCTGTTTCCTACCACATTTAGGTTTAGCACAGGGCTGTCACTGGACTCTGGGAGACTGACGTTTAGGCCATGTGACTGGGGAAGTGCTGGCCCTGGGCTGCTGTCGTCGAGGTCTGGGGTCCAGGGCTTGTGGCTCCCATGACGTGGAGAGAACCCTGTCCTCCAGTCTGTGCCCTGACCTCAGCATTTATGGTTGGAAAAGACACCCCTGTATGCTGCTTGCAGGCAGCTGAGGTCCCACGTCAGTCAGCAGCTTAATCCCTTAATTACTTCTGCTGCTGCTAGGAAGAGGTCCGGAGTCTACAACGTGGTATGTATGGCCCTTCTTGACCTGAACCCTACGTACCTGTTCCACATGCTCCATCCTACTTCCTACATTCTCCCTCTGCTTGGGCAAATCCCAGAGGTCAAGCTTCTGCACATTTCTTTGCTCCTGCATATATATCCACGTTGCCTACAGTGTTCCCGCCCTAACATACCATGGGGTCTTAACCAACCTTCAGTGCCTGCCATAACAGATCTGCTTCCTCCCTTTATTTGGCCACCATGCCCCTCACGCATTCCTCTATTTTTATACATATGAGTCAACACAAGTGCTTAAGATAGTGCTTTGCGAATGGAGTACACTCAATGATGTTATGTGGCATATAATTATTTTTTATCACAGAATTTTGCAATTATCATTTATGTCTGTGTCTGTCCCCACTACTAGACTATAAATGTCTTGATGAAAAAAACTATGAAGGGTTTATCTTAGCCCTCCCAGCACTCTCTCTCCAGCTCTGTCTCCAGTTAGAATATAAATAACTCTTTATTCCCAGGTGAAGACAAGACCATTGCAGTATAAGGAGCTTTGAGGGGAAGAGATAATCTCAGTTCAAATTCTAACTTTGCCATTTCCTACCTGAGATTTTCAGTATAATTCCTAACTCCGTAGATCCTTGGCTTCCTTATCGTTAAAGTAAGGGGGAAATATCTACATCCTAAGGTGTTTTTCCTTAGGCTTGTGTGCAGTTATATTTATTAAGTATCTGTCCCATAGCAGGTTGGCATGGATATGCCACCTGACCTGGAGATGAAAGTAAAAGTTATCAGGATACTAGGGGTGGGGATGTGTTAACAGGAAGGATTTATTAGAAGGGAAAGTTTTTCCAAACTTCAGAGTTATAGAAAAAATGAGCCATGCAAACATTTTCTAGCTACTTTGCTCTTTTACTGTGAAATACAAAAGGACATAATTGTGTGAAGCTGGCAAAGATTTTTAACTTTAATGTGAAACTCGCAGAAATCCAAAATGCAATCTAGAGTTTTAAAAATCAGGTCCAGAGGTATAGTGTTCCTCTCCTTTAGAAAGTGACTTGGTGAAGAAGTACTTGAGCTCAAGGGGAAAGAATTTAGGACATTAAACTTAAAAGAACCGTACTTCACTTTGAACCTGGTGCTGGAGGAAAAAGGAAGATTGGAGTTTTAGAAAAGTCTGGCTGGCTCACTCTGTCTCTCCCTCTCTCTCCCTTTCACCCTCTCTGTCTCTCTTTCTCTATTTACAGAACAACAGTTATGAAAAAGGATCAGCATTTTAAGCATATAAGACCAGACTTTAATTTACTGCACAATCCCTTCAGGTAAAATCATATTCTTCTGTTACCCATGTCTTTCTTTCTGATTGAAGAATAATAAAAGGAACTAGTTCTGTGAAGCAAAGAAGGAAGAATGGCCTCTGGTTATATAACAGTCATTACTTGGGACTTCCCTGGTGGCATCAGTGGTTAAAAAACAAAACAAAACAATCTTTCTGCCAATGCAGGAGAGTCAAGAGATGCAAGTTGGATCCCTGGCTGGGGAAGATCCCCTGGAGAAGGAAATGGCAACCCACTCCAGTGTCTTGCCTAAAAAATTCCATGGACAGAGGAGGACTCTGTCCATGGAGTCGTGGAATGGACTCTGTCCATTCGTGGACTACAGTCCATGGGGTCGTGAAGAATTGAACATGACTTAGCACACGCATTGGGGGTTTTTAATGACCTCACCAATGCAGCAAAGCACAAAGCATGGGGTGCATTTAAAATCTTTTCATCTTCCTATCAGATTTCCTTATGTTCTTAGGCACAGATTCAGCCTCACATATTATCCTCTGTCATCCATTTGGTTGTTTTCTTAAGGATAATAGTCTAGATTTTCACATTACTCATTAAGAAGTTTTATTTACTTTTCATTATTTCTGCTGATGTGCAAAGACGACTTGGTGGGATTTCCCTGGTGGGCCAGTGATTAAGAATCTGCCTTGTAATGCAGGGGATGTGGGTTCAATCCTTGGTCTGGGAACTAAGATCCCATATCCCATGGAGCACCTAAACCCAAATACCTCAACTACTAAACCCGAGGCCACAACTAGAGAGTCTGTTTACCACAGGAAAGATCCCACGTGATGCAACGAAGATTGTGCGTGCTGCTAGTAAGACCTGACCAGCCAGATAATGTAGATAAACAAATAGTTCAGAAAAAGAGGAGATTTGGTGAGGAACGGGAGATGGTTATTATATCTTGCCCTGGAGATGAAACAAAGAGTTCAAGAAGCCAAGTGATTTTGGCCAAGATTACATAATACAGGCATGCGAGCTAGTGTCTCCAGTCCCTGGGGACTTGCTTCATTGGACCAGCAGGTGCGACCTGGCTTTGGGCAGGACAGAATCACCAGTGCGAGTGTGGTTCAGGCTCCAAACTCTGGGCCATTCTGTCCAAGTGTTCGACCTATTCATAGCACCCTCTCTTCTTCCCACTTTCTGGAGGGGTTCAGAACTCATTAGCCACTTTCACTCTCCCCTGCGAACACCACTGTCACTACCAGGTTTTCTGCTCATAACTGCACTCCATCCTCAGCCAACCTCAATTTTTCTTATGAATGAGATAGGGGAAAGAAAATAAGGATGTGAAGTCCAGTTGTCTAGGTTGGAAAGTGGGAGAACTTATGTCCAGAGTGTGATCTTCTGCCTTAGGATAAACGAATCTGTTTGACGTGGCTTGGGGCAGCCTCCACATTAGTCCAGTTGTCTTTGGTCAAGTGCTGAGGTCAGCTGATACATAAATACAGCTGTTTAGGTTGACTCCGTTAGCAAGAACTGGTGGATGATATCAGAGACAGAGTCAGGGGCTGAGATAGCCCAAATACTGGCCCAATACAGATAGAACACCAGGAGATAAAGCTGCTAGAACAGGATAGCAAGTCTGTCTGGGTAGGCAGGGTGCAGAGAATCTGCTTAGTATTGCTAAGCACAGACATTTTCCCTCAGCATACTGGGAAAGAGGTTTCTTGGTCCAAGTTATCTTTGAAAGAGCTGGGGTAGGAAAAGAAAAAAGTTGAACATAAGACAGGTTTGTCTGCTAAACTAAATCCTATAACATGGCCCGATACTTTGACCTGTGCACAGACATGCATTTGGTGCCCTGAGATTCTGAGTTATTCAAACATGAAATCAAACTTTGAATTCATTCGTTCACTGTATTCAGCTGCTGCTTATTGAGAACTTAGTATTTTTCAAGTCCTGGAAATACAAAAATGTCTGATGTAGGCTTCAAGAGTCTCAAAAACTAGTGGGACAGACAGTCATATAAACAATTACATGCAACACAATTACCTACATACATTATGCCATTAGGATGTGATTGAAAAAAATCAGTTTCATCTGGGTGGTTAGCAAAGACTTCAGAGAGAATCTAAGAGAATCAAGAAATGTTCCTTGATTTATTTTTTTAAATGTGACACCCTGGTAGATGCTAATGAGCAAAATAATTTGACTCCTTTATTAAGGGTTACTACATTGAATAGAGTGGGCATGGACGGTCTCTGTGAGATGATGATATTTATTTGCTCAGTCACTTTAGTCATGTCCAACTCTTGCAACTCTATGGACTGTAGTCTGCCAGGCTCCTCTCCATGGGATTTCCCAGGCAAGAGTACTGGAGTGGGTTGCCATTTCCTTCTGCAGGGGATCTTCCCCACCCAGGGATCAAATCCAGATCTCCTACACTGCAAGCAGATTCTTTGCTGACTGAGCCACCAGGGAGGCCCTGATGATATTTATGTGTTGCTGTGCTTAGGCACTCAGTTGTGTCCTACCCTTTGCAACACCACAGACTGTAGCCTGCCAGGCCCCTCTGTCCATGGGGATTCTCCAGGCAAGAATACTAGAGTGGGTTGCCATGCCCTCCTCCAGGGGATCTTCCTGACCCAGGGATTGAACACAGGTCTCCTACATTTCAGGTGTATTCTTTACCAGCAGAGCCACCAGGGAAGTCTGATATTTATACCGAGATCTGAAGATGAGAGGCATCAGCCATGTTAAGAGAGAAAAAAAAGACCATTCCAGGTGGACAGAACAGCATGGGATAAAAAGCCTTGCATAAAGGAAGAGCTTGGCTGCAAAAGGAACGTAATTAAAGTAGTGGACAGGCAGAAAACAGTAAAGGATGAGGCTGGAGAGATTGTCAGAGGCCAGATCATACAGGGTCTGGAACCAGAATAAGTTCAGGCTTTACCTTCAGTGTCATGGGCAGCCTTTGGAAGGTATTAAGCAGGACTAAGACACACTTTGTTTGCAGGGAACCACGTGCCATGTTGCTTGAACACAGCCTGAGAGCAAGAAGAGATGCAAAACGATGTTGGAGGGGGACCCAAAGGCGGAACTCTGCAGTGGAGTGTCCTCCCATTGACCATGATGATGAAGGGGGAGGCAAAGCTGGAAAGAAAGAGGAGCTACCTGATGAAACCTTGGTTTTAGATTGTATTTGCTAAGGATGGACCAGAGAGAGGCCAGACTCTCCACAGTCTTGTAAACTAGGCCTCGGAAAATGCAGGAAGGGAAGTGCCAACAGCAACAACATGCGCTTTCAGCACCACCCTGGCCTTCAGTAAGGTGAGCGAGGTACACTCAGTAGTGTAGGTAACCCCTCTGAGATAGCTCCCTCTACTGATACTTAGGTACCTGGATCATGAACTCAGTAGATAGAGATGGACAGGAAAACCCTAAAGTGAAAGATTTTCCCTTTTTCTTTATCTTGTGATTTCTATCTATTACTTTCATGCACTAACACAAAATCTTAATAATGGTCAAAGTTGGTAATAGTAATATGTGTCTAGATGGCAACATACTTAGGATTCTGGGAATGATGCAATTTCTTAAATATGGTGTATATATATATTTACACACACATAAGCTCCTCTTGAGACATGTTAATATGTCCTGTTGGCCTTCTAGAAATTTGTATAGAAATGCTTTAAGATGGAAATATTAGCTCTTTGGAGGTGCCCATTCCAGTGTGAGAAAAGCATCTAGCCATTGCAGAAATAAACCAGAGCTCAGGAAGCAGGCAACCCAAGACCAAAATGAAACAGAATAAGGGGGAACAGGAGGATAGGAAATGTTCATAATATTTGGGGATTTCATTTGTCCTGAGAATTGAAAAAAGTACTTGTTTAGGAGGAATTTTAATTTGTTTTTGGAATCTAGGTGACCCTAGAATTAACTAAAATCAAGCAAGATTGAAGTAAAGAGAGGATAATCTCTATCAAGGTGGCCAAAAACACACTCATGAGTTAGCTTATTTTAAAACCCAAGGATCTATTTGTTTAAACTAATTTGACCAAAAAAAGAAAGAATGTGGTGGCATCACGTGTTATTCCTGTGTAGATTTCTTGTTTAGTCTCCGGACAGGACACTCCCATGGTCCATGTATTTCCTTTTTAGAAGTATGTGATTGGCAGTTCCACTTAGATGACTTGGTTATTTCTCTAAAAATATAAATAGATATAGGATAGATAGAATAGAATAAGGGTAAGAATAATAATGTATATTTATATTAATTGAAGGGTACATGACTAATGGAGTAATGACGTTGAAAGCACTTTGTAAAATTCTCTATAAAAATATTACTTCCAAAACATCTAGAGAATGTGTATTATTAAACATAATAATTAAGAAACAATTAATAGTGGGCTTCCCTGGTGGCTCAGTGCTAAAAGAATCCACCTGAAATGCAAGAGATGTGGGTTTAATCCCTGGGTTGGGAAGACCCCCTGGAGAAGCAAACGACAACCCACTCAAGTATTCTTACGTGGGAAATCCCATGGACAGAGGTGCCTGGTGGGCTGCAGTCCATGAGGTTGCAAAAGAGTCAGACATGACTTAGTGAATGAAAGTGAAAGTCGCTCAGTCATGTCTGACTCTTCGTGGCCCCATGGACTATCCAATCCCTGGAATTCTCCAGGCCAGAATACTGGAGTGAGTAGCCTTTCCCTTCTCCAGGGGATCTTCCCAACCCAGGGATTGAACCCAGGTCTCCCACACTGCAGGCAGATTCTTTACCAGCTGAGCCACAAGGGAAGCTCAAGGATACTGGAGTGGGTAGCCTATCCCTTCTCTAGGGGATCTTCCCAACTCAGGAACTGAACCTTTAAACAACAACAATTGAGATAGTGGCCATCATGCCAGACCTGAAAAATCCCCAAACCAGCTTTGGGTAGTCTGGATCTCCCAGTCTGGCTGCCTCATTGTCGCTTTTAATCAATGCTGGGACTTCAGCTATCATTCAACCCTAGAGAACTAGCTTTTCAACTTTTAAGCATAACACAATGTTGCAATCAGACATTTTCAAATTTCATATTTCAGAAGTCATTGTCTTCTCATAGAATAAATGAAATCTGATACTCTCTTGAATATCTTGACAGATGAGCTCATCATGTCAGAGCAGATGGCAAGAAGATTAGGCTAAACTTTGAAATCTTAAATAGTAGACATATGAACAGCTATGCAAAAGCTAAAGTCACTGAAAATACCCTTCTAGACTGTCCACATTTGAAGGAGATATTTGTTTAAAAGTCAAATATTCTTTTGCTCTGGGGAAACTTAGATTTTCCTTGCAACACATACATTCTGCTTTCTAAAGAGCAGAGACTTAGTATCAGACTGACTTGGGTGTTGAATCTAGGTCTGCTGTTTACTAAAATGTGATAAGATACTTCAACTTAGTTTCCAGATCTATAAAGTCTTGGTCAGTAATACTTGCCTTATGAAACTAGGGGGGAAGAATTTAATGAGATAGCACAAGTGAAATATCTCAAAGATATCCATCCCTATGAATACTTTTCTTGACTGACAAATTATAAACTTGTTCTGCACTTATAACTAAATAGAAAGTGGAATGTGTTTTTCCACAAGCATTATTTTAGTGTTTCTGTGTCATTGGGCAGTCACATTAATTCCCTGAAACTAATTTTCTTATTTATGTAACTCCTTTATGTAATTAGTACATAAATAATTAGTTTAATTAGCAATGAATTAGTTAATGATTTGCAATAAGTATTTGTTAATAATTAGCTACCTAAATAATTTATAATAACTAAATAAATGGCAGCTCATTATTAGTTAATTAATAGCAATAACTAGTTTAATATTTAGCAGAAATAGTACATGTTCTTATTTATGTAATTAGTACCAGTCTACCATAAATAATAAAATGAAGACAAAACACCAATCTACAGCTATTATAAGGATGAAATGAAGTAATATATATGTAAGTACTCCCAAAATTATAAAATAATACACAGAAAAGTGGTTGTGTATATTTCCATGTATCTATATGGACTGTTATATCTATTGCATATAAATGTATGTGTGTATACACACAAACATATGCATACCTATATCTAAAAAATAGCTCCTGTTTCTCAAGAATGTTTAAAAGATTATGAACAAATAAAACAAATAGTTTCCATGGTTAATTCCACACTAACAATGATTTGAAATTTTAGTGTATGATTATGTGATGAGAAAAGCATTTCAAAACTGAAAAAATAATGAATCTGGTTTTTTCATGGCCATTTGAGAGGAGCATGCTCTTCTGCATTATCTACTTGCACTGTCAATGTAATGATGATGTAAACCCTGTAACAGCTACATGGAACTTCCCTGGCAATTCACTAGTTAGAGCTTTACTTTCCAGTGCAGGGGTGCAGGTTTGATCCTTGGTTGAGCAGCTAAGATCCCACATGCCTCACAGCCAATAATATCAAAACATAAAGAAAAAGCAGTATTGTAACAAATTCAGTAAAGACTTTAAAAATGGTCCACACCAAAAAAAAAAAAAAACACTTTAATACAAAAATAACAGCCACAATCCCAAGTTAATTTTGCTGAGAAACAACAGCCAAAAATGTAGTGTTAGAGATAATTTATTTAATCAGCTTTACCAAAATTTTCCCCAACAAACTGGAAAATTCTTAAAGAGATGGGAATACCTGACCACTTTACCTGCCTCTTGTGAAACCTGTATGCAGGTCAGGAAGCAACAGGTAGAATGGGACATGGAACAACAGACTAGTTCAAAATACGGAAAGGAGTACATCAAGGTTGTGTATTGTCATCCTGCTTATGTAACTTATATGCGGAGTACATCATAAGAAATGCCAGGCTGGATGAAGCCCAAGCCAGAATCAAGATTACCGGGAGAAATATCAATAACCCCAGATATGCAGATGATACCACCTTTATGGCAGAAAGTGAAAATGGCTCAGTTGTGTCTGATTCTTTGTGACCCCATGGACTGCCAGTCCATGGAATTCTCCTGGCCAGAATACTGGAGTGAGTAGCCTTTCCCTTCTCCAGGGAATCTTCCAACCCAGGAATCGGACCCAGGTCTCCCGCATTGCAGGTGGATTCTTTACCAGCTGAGCCACAAGGGAAGCCCAAGAATACTGGAGTGGGTAGCCTATCCCTTCTCCAGCAGATCTTCCTTATCCAGGAATCAATCCAGGGTCTCCTGCATTACAGGCAGATTCTTTAGCAACTGAGCTATCAGGGAAGCCCCAGAAAGGGAAGAAAGTGAAGAGGACCTAATGAGCCTCTTGATGAAGGTGGGAGAGGAGTGATAAAGCTGACTTAAAACTCAGCATTCAAAAAGCAAAGGTCATGTCATCCAGTTCCATTACTTCAGGGCAAATAGATGGGGAAAAAAATGAAAACAGTGACAGATTTTACTTTCTTGGGCTCCAAAATCACTGCAGATGGTGACTGCAGGCATGACATTAAAAGACAGTTACTCCTTGGAAGGAAAGTTATGACCAACCTAGACAACATATTAAAAAGCAGAGACATTACTTTGTCAACAAAGGTCCATCTAATTAAGGCTATGGTTTTTCCAGTAGTCATGTATGGATGTGAGAGTTGGACTATAAAGAAGGCTGAGTGCCAAAGAATTGATGCTTTTAAGCTGTTGTGTTGGACAAGACTCTTAAGAGTCCCTTGGACTACAAGGTGATCCAACCAGTCCATCCTAAAGGAAATCAGTCCTTAATATTCATTAGAAGAACTGATGCTGAAGCTAAAACTCCAATACTTTGGCCACCTGATGCAAAGAACTGACTCATTGGAAAAGACCCTGATGCTGGGAAAGATGGAAGGCAGGAGTAAAGGGGATGACAGAGGATGAGATGGTTGGCTGGAATCTCCGACTCAATGGAAATGAGTTTGAGCAAATTGTGGGAGATGGTGAAGGACAGGAAGGCCTGGCATGTTATAGTCCATGGGGTCACAAAGAGTCGGACACAACTGAGCAACTCAACAACAACAACAACCAAAATTAGAAGGATTCTTTGGAGTAGAGTGGTGAAAAATTCACCCCCAAATGGCTTAAACTGAAAGAGAAAAATTATTAGAGCTTCTAATGGAGCAATTCAGAAAACAGACTCCAAATAAGGCTTTGATATCCTGGTCAAAATGTGTACAAAAGCCCTAAATCTCCTATCTCTCTTCTGCCTTCCATGCTGTGAACTTCATTCTGGTACAGCCCACCATTACTCTTGACATCTCTAACCTCCAGCCAGCAACTTTAACTTTTCTTCTTTACTGCAGTGAAATACCTTACTTCTTTCTTTTCAGAAAAAGAATGAAGAGATTTCCAGTAACTTTTCACATGGACTGGAATTTATTGGCCTAAATTGGTTCTCATCAGACTGATTCTTCCTGATAGAACTTAATTAGGTCTCAGGTTTATCTCAGAAACAATCCTTCTTGCCAGGGAAGGAAGATACAGTGATTGGCTTAAACTTTTCAAATCCCCTTCCCTTCAGAAGTGGGGACAGGATCTCACCCAGTAAATCTGTTATCTTAGCTCCAGCTGTGTTATAAATTTTGTCCCCAAACGTCATATGCTGAAATCTTTACCTCAAATGTGATGCTGTTTGAAGGTGGAGCTTTGGGAAGTGATTAAGTCATAAGAACAGAGCCCTCATGAATGAGATTGGTACCCTTATAAAAGAGATCCCAGAGGCCTTATTTGTCCCTTCTGCCATGTGAGGTCACAGTAAAAAGATGGCCACTCATGAACCAAGAAGTGGGGGCCCACCAGATCATGGAACTTCCTAACTTCTAGAGCTATGAGAAATTAGTTTCTTTGTTTATAAGTCACCCAGTGTATGATATTCTGTTGCAGCAGCTCAAAAGGACTGTGATAACAAATACCATGGCCTGGGTGGCTTAAATGACAAGCATTTGTTTCTTATAGTTCTGGAGGCTGAGACATTCACGATCAACATGCCAGCAGATTCTGTGTCTGGTGAGAACACACTTCCTTGTTTTCAGTCTGCTTTGTTGCTGTATCTTCATAGGGTAGAAAGAGAGAGAGAGAGAGTTCTGGTCTGTTTCTGTTTTAAGGACATTAATCCCATCATGAAGCTTCACCTCCCCCCCCCCCATGACTTTATCTAAACTTAGTTGTTTCCCAAAGACCTCACCTCCAAATCCCACCACAGTGGAGATTATGGCTTAACATATGAATATTGGAGGACACAAACATTCAGTCCCTAGCATCTGTTAGCAGTGGGAGAGAGGCAAGTAGTCTAAAAAAAAAATATCAGGGTTTGTTGAGGGTAAGAAAGTATGGCAGTGAATGGGGAGGATTCTGAAGCCATAACCAGTGATGTTTATAACATCAGCAAAATGAGGTAGACAGTCACTTTTTATTCAGTGTTAGGTGCAAGGTATTGTGCTGAACACAGTTGACACTTGAGCAATACAGGAAGTAGAGTACCAACCTTCCACACAGTGGAAAATCCATGTTTAACTTATAGTCAGCTTTCTGTATCTACAGTTGCTCCTCTATATTCAACTTTGGGTAGTGGCTGTGTAATGAGTCACCCAAAATATAGTGGAGTAAAACAACCACATTATTATGTTCATGAATTCTGCAGCGGGTCAGGAATTTGAATAGAGCATGGTCTTGTCCCTGCTTCTCCATACCTAGAGCATCAATTAGGAAGACTTGAATGGCTGGTGGGAAGCTAAATGTTTAGGGACTTAACAGTTCAGGCTGGAAGATTTGATTTTCAGGGTAATTTTCTCATTCACATATCTGTCACCTTGTTGGTGGGACTTCTTCAACTAATGTCTCTCCAGCTTGATGCCTTAGTAGTCTCACATGGCTGCTCAGTATTCCAGGAACAAGAATGGCCTTTTTTGACCTAACTTCAGAAGTTATATAGCTCATTTTTACTGTTGCTCATGAGCTCACCCAGATCCAAGGTAAGGAACACAGACCACATCACAATGGGGAGTGTGTCAGAATTTGTAGACATGTTTTACAACCACCACACATTATTATATTTACTCTTCAGGTTCTTCAGAAGAACCCTGTGATTGGACTAGAGAACATTTATAGATGTGGAAAGTAATGCACAGAGACTGCTTGGGATTACTTAGTTAGTAGCTGGTGCTGGAGAAGACTCTTGAGAGTCCCTTGGAGAGCAAGGGGATCCAACAAGTCCATCCTAAAAGAAATCAACCCTGAATATTCATTGGAAGGACTGATGCTGAAGCTCAAGCTCCAATACTTTGGCCACCCGATGCAAAAAAACTGACTCACTGGAAAAGACCCTGATGCTGGGAAAGATGGAAGGCAGGAGGAGAAGGAGATGACAGAGGATGAGATGGTTGGATGGCATCACCGACTCAATGGACGTGAGTTTGAGCAAACTCTGGGAGATGGTGAAGGACTGGGAAGCCTGGCATGCTGCAGTCCACAGGGTCGCAAAGAGTCAAACATGCCTTAGCAACTACACAACAACACAGTGTCAGACCTAGGATTTGAATCCATCTTCTGAGTTCAAAACCCATGTACCTGATTCCTAAGTTTGTGCTGCAAGTGTACTTTGTAAATTCAAAGGGTTTTTTCATCTGTTCATGTGTTTCACACAGATATACTTGGAGATAGAAAACGAAGCATAATTTCAATTTCAGTATAATTTCCATTTTGTGAATGAGCTAGTAGAGCTCCGAGTCACACATACATGTTCAGACTTTCCTTATTACTAACAGTTGTTGCACTCATTACCCTGATGTACCTAAGGATAAACTCATAATACGAATCAAGAGCTCCCCTTAAGTATGTGTCAATTTCATAAAACTACATATTGTGCAGATGAGTCAACGCTATGGTATTTTCAATAGAAACTGCTGTAGAGAACTTCATATGGCCCAGTAATTATATGGTGGCCTGGTAATAGGAGACATCAAGGAAACAAACCTGTAGGATAACGAGCCTGATCATTAGACTGAGTTAGAGCCAGGTCCGGACACAGGAAGAAGAGAAGATAGTATTGCCTACTAACCCAGGATACTGAGTAAAATGAAGAAAGATTTTCTGGTTTTGGTTACAACTTTTCCAGAATTTATTCAGGGGGTCATGTACAACCAGCAAATTTCAGTATTATCTGGCTATCTGCTAACAAAGCATGGTGCATGGTTTCCATGATAACGCAACAGACAAGTACTTAATATAACTCAGGAAGGCTTCTAGAGATGAAGACATTTTGGCAGAGTTTTGAAGGATGAGTATCATAATTATTTGTTTACATGACTGTATTCCCTGCGTGAACAAAACCCTTTATTTCAGCCCCATTCATCTTCTTTAGACTCCAGCCAAGTCTAAAACCGAATAAAATATCAGTAAACATTTGTGTTGAACGAATGATTAAAGTAATGGATGAATAGATTTCTTTTTAGGCACGTTCCCTAATGGATGCTGGTAGGTCAAATGGATCATTGTTTATTTTCTCTGAGCAGCTCACTTCACTGACAAGTTTAATCAATCAAGAAAAGAGAAAATGAAGTTATTCAAATTAAATCCTTGTTGTACAGTTTATTGTACACCTGTTGTTCAGTTTAGCGTACAGCCCACTTTCACACTTATCCTGAAGGAATATTCTACATGCCCGCCCACACTGTGGTGTATGAGAAGCCTTGAGGTGAAGGGACTTTGACATCACCCAGATGGGTAGTTTTAAGGCAGTGTCATACTGTAAAAAGGTAGATATTCCCAGGTGGTGCTCGTGGTAAAGAACCTGCCTACCAGTGCAGGAGACAAAAGAGACATGGGTTCAGACTCTGGGTTTGGAAGATCGGCTGGAGGAGGGCATGGCAACCCACTCCAGCATTCTTGCCTGGAGAATCCCATGGACAGAGGAGCCTGGCAAGCTACAGTCCACAGGATCGCAAAGAATAGGACATAACTGAAGTGATTTACCATGCACGCAATGCTATAAAAAGATTTCAGATTCAGATTTGCCTCTCATATTTGTTTCTTATGTGGTCTTATTTCACCTCCGAACCACAGTTTCCTCGGCTTTAAAATAGGGACACTAATAACCTCCTCCAGCTCTACTGTGGAATTAAATGAAACAATATTTTTAAAAGCATCAGTCTCAATGATTAGTGCATTTATAGGTACTCAATAAATTTTATTGATACTTTAATCAGTATTTTTCTTTATAATTCTGAACAATTCTCAATTGATAGTTACTTGGTACTAGAAGAAGGCATAGAGGTACGCATGCAGTCTACAGTCCCTCTCTAGCGACATCAGCAGACAAAGGCTTTAAAGGAAGAGGGAATGCTGTAATCCCATTAATCAGGGCCATAAGGAACAGTGGTCCAGGTTTCACACAAGAGCACTGACCTGGGGAGGGCTGGGATGGAGCCTGCACTCTGCTCACCACGTTATCAGTCTGTTTCCACCCAGAGTGAGTACATAGTAGCAAGGCCTCCAGAGGGCTCTTTTCCAAACAGAAAGAAAATATAATTTTTGGACAGAGACAGTTCTCACAGTATTTTGAAATCATTACGCATCCTCATTTCTTACTGTACTTAATTTCATTAACTAATTTGGGATGAGATTTCACTTGTTAAGTACAACGGATGACAGTTAAAGAGTTGCAAGAAAAAGAGGAAAATCGTTAATTATTTGGTCAATTTCAGGAAATCTTCAGATTTGTGAAGGGGGTTATGACCGACCATATCCCAGAAGAGCAAAAACTGCCAGAATTCTCCTTATTGGCCAAGGAAAGAGGCTAGAAATATTGTACATTTACAGTTTGTGGCCTTATCACACCATTGTTTGCTTTTACATCGCTTGTTTCTCTCGATCAGAAAAGATCAGTCTCCATCAAAATCCACCCAGGGTGGGTATGAGGGTGAGAGAAGTATTCAACCGGGGATTTAAAGATAATAAAAGCTGCGGAGTATCTGTTAAGTTTTAGACTCTTCCAGAAGCAAAATTCCATGTAATCATTAAAATAGCCTTTTGTGGGTATTTTATCTTCATTTACAGACCTTAAGCTGAAACTCAAAAAGGCACACCAGTTGGTAAGAAGCCAAGGCACAGTCAGCACCTGAAGTCAGGGTCCATGTTCTTCCCGCTTTATCACAGCTCCTTCCTCTCAATAGCTGTGACCTAAGGTGCATCCTCAAGGTTAGCTTCAGCTAAATAGGGAGCTTGAGGATTCTAAAAGCCTGGTCTATGAAACCTCTGCAGAGCCCAAGGACATGTTCAGGAGAGGGGTGTGGGGGGGAGCAAGCGGACCGACACTGTTCACTAGTCCCCGTCTTCGTACCTTGCACAGTGGCCGGTGAAGAAGTCCTGCCAGAGGCAGTGCTGCTCCTTGTTCCTCTGCCCAGACAAGCTTCCTCCCCTGCAGCTGTCTCTTGAATGGCTTGCAGCTAGAGAAGAAGGAGAAGTTATATCTCAGCAGAGAGGACAATGTAAGGCAGCCAGATCAGCCAGGGGAGACCTCCAGAAAGCAGCTGTCTCCCTCCCCTGGACGTGTCACCCCTGCTCCACGTCCCATTATTTTATTGGTCACATAATGCGAAACATATAATGTGTTCTGCTCTTATCTCTTCTAGATAACTGTGTAGGCCTCATTCCCAGAACTTCCAGGATCAGCATTCAATTCTCGTCACACTTCTTATCTGGTCCAGCACCTTGCATGTGCCTGGGGCTTGCAGCTTCCCTGGGATGACCAATTTCATTTTTGTCATTTCAACTTCCACAACTCTCGTCTTAAAGGAAAAGGAAAATAATGTTTGAATGTGTTTAATCTTTTCCCAGACTTCATGAAGTCCCAAAGGAACCATCTATAGAAAAAGAAGAGCATTCATTCATTCATTAGTAAATCATCTATATGTTAAATATTTGGAAGCAGTTAGGAGTATGGACTTTGGCATCACACTGACAGGATTCTAATCCTGGCTCCTCCACTTAATGGTTGGGATGTGTTATTTGATATCACTATGTAAAATAGAGATACTATAATACGTTAATCATACCTACTGCATTGTGGAAGTCTGTTGGGAAAATGTGAACAAAGCATTTACCATGACTCCTCTCACAGAATTAGCAACCGTTGTGCACGTTGATGTGTGGTGGTTTGGTACGGAACTGGGCATTTAGAAGCCAGAAGTAAGTAAGAGTCTATCTCTGATTTCAGGGGTAAATAATTACAAGTTAGGGTAAATATAAAATTATGATACAACAAGTGTTGAAATACAGAGGTGACCCACAGAAGGAAGTCTGAGATTTGGTCTAGGGGTGTCCCTCCCCTGAACTCCTCCAGAATCTTGTTCTTATCCTAATGCAGCATGTTTACTCTCTAATAAAATAGTTGTCTATTTATCCCAGGAAACTGAGACCTGGAGGGCAGGAGTTTGCCTTTTCATATTTTGTCCTTTTCTGAATACTCATGATCTAACATGCAGCTTACATAGAAGGTTCTCAGTAAATATTGGAGAAAACAATGAACTGTCTGTACAGTGAAGACCATTCAGGTTTGAGTAGCTTTATGCAGAGATTAAATAAGAAGGGCCTCATTAGGGGAAGTCTAGTATGCTGGGAAAAGAAAATTAAACTTAATGATGTACAGTCACTGAAGACAAAAGAAATAACAGAAGAAGTATTTTAATTTTAGTTTAACACAATGCTTAAGAGAGAATGGAAAAATGTTAAGATAGAGTAGTTGATACATTAGAATAACAGCCTAGAAATGAGGTGATAGGGGTCTAAGCTAAAGCGACAAGAATAGAAATGGAAAGTAAGGGACAGTTTTGAAATGCTCTGCAAGAGGAAGGTATGACAGGACTTGGTAACTCACCAGATAGGGTAGAAAACTAAGGAAGGAAGGGAGGGAGAGGGGCCAAGTTTGAGTCTGATCATTACAGTATTCACAGAAAAACAGCTCAAATGTCTTGAGTACCTCTCTCCTTCAGGAAGGAGATTTCCAGACTCAAAGACTGCCCTTGATTTGGCCAAGGAGAAAGAAAATTTACCCTTGTAGGTTCTTCTGGCTAGTATTAATAGAATAATTAAATTGACGTGAGATGGATTAACAGAAGTCAAGTAAGTAAAGGTTCAATAATGTATACATGGAAGATACTCAGAAGAGCTGAATATCTTCAGCAAAACAGCTGACCCTGGTCACCTTTAATACTGTCTTCAGCTAGAGAGCAAAGAGAATGTGGGGGTCGTGGGTTAGGGCTTCAGAGGAGGGGAAGGCAATTGACATGGAGTTGGAAAAGCACATGTTTGTAAGCAAATATTGGCTGGGATCTGTAGAGACACTAGGATTCAGCGAAGAGTTTGACAAACAGGTTTTGCTAGGTCCAGCCCTGTCTGCACTCCTCATTGATCCTAGTTGATCTGTGGTAATAGCTCCCTTCTTGTAGCAAGTCCTCCATCAACGTTCTCAAGGCAGTTAGTGAAAGTGTTAGTTGCCCAGTCGTGTCTGACTCTTAGTGACCCTATGGGCCATAGCTCGCCAGTCTCCTCTGTCCATAGAATTCTCTAAGCAAGAACACTGGACTGGGTTGCCATTTCCTTCCCCAGGGGATCTTGGAGGGAGGTCAAAGTTTCTTCCTAAGTCTTTTGAGTTTGGTTTTTCAGCTCAAAATAATCTACATGCCAAAGAGATTATTTGGAGGTGGCAAGTTTTGCTCCTCTACAGTTCCAATGTTTGTTTTTTAATCTATTCTTGTTCTTTTAGATAAGAACTGGGATTCGAAACCCTGTGGAAGCCAGCAACAAGGAAATTGTTCCGAACAGAAAATGGAGGTAGATGCTGACAACAGCTCACCATTTTTCATTCCTGGAAGTGGCCGCCCTTCCATCTGCCTTCTCATCCATCCATTCACTTTTCCACTGTTTATCCTTCTAACAGGGCTTCCCTGGTGGCTCAGAAGGTAAAGAATCTGCCTGCAACGTGGGAAACATGGGTTTGATCCATGGTTGGAGAAGATCCCCTGGAGAAGGCAATATCAACCCACTCCAGTGTTCTTGCCTGGAGAATTCCATGGATGGAGAAGCCTGGTGGGCTACAGTCCATGGGTCACAAAGAGTCACAAAGGACTGACTGAAAAACACTAACTTTCATCCTTCTAACATAAATTTCCCAAGTACCTACCTCCGGCCAGGCACTGTTCTGCTTTCTAAATATTCCATAACGACAAACATTTTGCTGCTGTCTATGAGTCACACGACCACAATAGCAACCATACAAAGTACAGAATGATCTTAAAAAAATTTTTATTACATTGACTGGTTCTGTTTCTTCATGGGGACCGCAGTAAATTGCTCTTTTAAATTTAGCTTTGAGACACTAATTTCAGCTCCAAGTGCAGAAATTGAACTGCTTTCAAGGATAGCAAAAAAAAAAGATGGCAGCATCCTGGTGCTAAAATACAATGACAAGCCAGAATACAACGATGAATTCCATTGCCCTCTGGGAACCATATGTCCATGCTGAGAAGGGCAACATGCTTTGTGAGCTCTATAACCAAACTCCCCGAGTGTCTGCTTTCTCTCTAGAAAGCAGAGGTGATATGCACGCCTACTGTCGAATTGACAGGATTGATGGAAGGATCACAAGAGATCATTTCTGTGAATGTGCCTTGTGAGATACATTCATACAGTGAAGGGAAAGTGAATATGTTAGTCACTCAGTGGATGTCTGACTCTGCAACCTCATCGACTGTGGCTCATCCGGCTTCTCTATCCATGGAATTCTCCAGGCAAGAATACTAGACAGGGTAGCCGTTCCCTTCTCCAGGGGATCTTCCCCACCCAGGGATTGAACCCTGGTCTCCTGCACTGCAGGCAGGTTCTTCACCTTCTGAGCCACTAGGGAAGCCCCATATTCATATAAAGGAGTATTATTTTTGTCACTGTAGTTTTAAGAGATCTATTTGTCAAGAATGTTCCCTGAATCTCTCTTATTCCATTGTATTCAACTCGAAAAGACAAATGCTGTTAATCCAGATAATGATTAAATTCATAGGTTAATTTTGCTGCTATCTAGCTAAATGATGCTAAGCTAAATGTTTAACAGTTTGGTTTTCTCATCTGTAAAAGAGAGGATCATAATATGTCTTAGAATATTATTGTAAGTCTTACAGCTCTCCAAACACTTCCCAAATCCATTAACCTGAAAAATATCATGTTTCAGGTGTCACTTCCGCATTCTTACCATTCCCTGATAGCTCCTCCCCTCACCTGGGTTTCTACTCAGCAAACTTCTGTTGAATTTCTATCAGGCTTCCATGATATATCCACTTATTTTTGTCTTCCCTGTAGACTTAACTCCTTTCAAAGTTGTCTCATTGGAAATTGTGGCTCTTGCGACCAGCATAGTGGCTTCAAAAGCAAGTGTTCAATAAATGTTTGCTGAAATAAGTGAATAAAGAATATATATATATATTCTTTATTTGCCTTATGCAGTATAGGAATTAACTGTTAATAATAATTCTGAATCTCATTTGTTAAATGTTAGTGTCTGAGTGAATTCATGGTAAAGCAAAAATGAGTATAATAGTTTTAACTGGGGAGAATGACTTTAATATTTTCTGTAACCCAGTGATTCTTAACCTGGGCAATTCTGCCCCTCAGAGGTCGTTTGGTTGTCAAAACTAGAGGAGAATGTTTCTGGTACCTAGTGGGTGTGGGCCAAGGTGTTGTTACCAGACCCTCTACAAGGCACTGAACAGCCCCCAAGACGGATAATTATTGGTCCAAAGTCAAGAAACACTACCGTCAAGCTCTTTAGGTCCTACTGGTGACTTAACATTCCAGAAGCCCATTTGGGAAGCCTATTTTAGCAGACTGCAGCTTCACAGAAGGGACTATATGATTATTCCACAAAAAACTTTTGAGTTGGCCAAAAAGTTCATTCAGGTTTTCAATAAGTCCTGAGCGAACTTTTTGGCCATCCAAATTCTTTTACAAAACTGGCAGTGGTTTTCTCACAACAGTGCTAACAAGAGAACGGCAAACAGGACTGTCAGTCAATAATGCCTCAATTCCTATCCATCTCATGGCAGACAAAGGTCTGGTCGGTCTTTGTTTATGGCAACAAACTGTCTGCAAATCTTGAAGAAGCTAGACTTACTTCCCTCCAGGCTAAAGAACATTAATTGTCACAGAGATGTTTCCTCGGGGACTATGCAATATAACCATGGTTTCCAAGGGAGTATATAAAGATAAATAGTGTGTATATTTATATAAGATTTTATTTTAAATATATGTATGATACTCCAAATTTTGATAGTTTTTCTGTTTTTAATTTTTTACAAGTGATTTCTGTTTTCCTCTTGGGGCTAAAAACCTTACTATGACCCTACCCCCAGTGACTTCTCTGGTCTAATGTTACTTCCCACCTCTCTCCCCATTTCCGTGCGACAGCCACAGAAACCCTATTTTAATTCCTTGAGCTTCTTGCATGCTGGTCTACTTCTCTGTCAGAAGCATCCATAGGTTGCCTAGTTAATTCCTATTCATCTGAAATGTCACTTTCTAGAGATCACTGCTGTGGTCCCATAGGAAGTCACACTTCAGATTAGACCCTCATCTTGAGCCCCAGTCATTCTCCCTAGTACCTATCACAGCCGCCATTAAATCGGTTCTCTAACATCAGTTCTATAACAGGGATCTTTCCTATGTCTGCAAGGAAACTGTACATACATTTGGGACACTATAAAAACTGGTTAGACTAGAAAAAATAACTTTCAGAAACAAGTATCCTCATTTCAGGTTTAAATGATATTTGGCAAGTAGTTCCTGAGTCAGATAAATATCCTACAAAAAGTGTACACAGAGACCCTGTGGGTGAAAAAGCTCGGGTTGGGTCAAGAACTATGACTGTTACTTTTTCCCTCCTATATCTAGTTGTACTAGGGGAGAAGATTCTTTTTACAATTAGTAAAAAAGATGTTAACTGCTAAGAATATTAAGAAAGTGTGAAAAAATAAACAAAAAAAATCTATTGAGATATATGAAAGATTTGTAGAAGAAGAAACAAAATAGTTCAAAAGTGTCTGTTTCCCCAAATCAATTTATAGATTGCTGTAATCTTATTCAAAATCCCAATGGTATTTTTAGCATATTAAAATGGTTCATATAATCACTTGGTCAACTTCACACCTGGAAAATAGGAGAATTTTGAAAATGATGAGGTCAGAGTTGATCCAGTAAATATTAAAACTTTATTGATCTTTTTTCATTATGGCAATAAGTTAAAAAAACATAAAAATTTTAAATAACAGACAAATAACAAATTGAGGGAAATATTTTCAAGAAATATGACCACAGAGTGTGGAGTCAAGTGGCCCGTAGGAAGCATCACTATGAACAAAGCTAGTGGATGTGATGGAATTCCAGCTGAGCTATTTCAAATCCTGAAAGCTGATGCTATGAAAGTGCTACACTCAATATGTCAGCAAATTTGGAAAACTCAACAGCGGTCATAGGATGGGAAAAGATCAGTTTTCATTCCAATCCCAAAGAAAGGCAATGCCAAAGAATGTTCAAACTACTGCACAATTGCACTCATCTCACATGCTAGCAAATTAATGTTCAAAATTCCCCAAGCTAGATTTCAATAGTACATGAACCAAGAACTTCCAGATGTTCAAGATGGTCTTAGAAAAGGTAGAGGAACCAGAGATCAAATTGCCAGTATCCATCTGATCATCGAAAAAGCAAGAGAATTCCAGAAAAACATCTACTTCTGCTTCATTGACTATGCTAAAGCTTTGACTTTGTGGATCACAACAAACTGTGGAAAATTCTTAAAGAGATGGAAATACCAGACCACTTTACCTGCCTCCTGGGTAATCTGTATGCAGGTCAAGAAGCAAGAGTTAGAACCAGGCATGGAACAACAGACTGGTTCCAAATTGGGAAAGTACATCAAGGCTGTATATTTTCCCCCTGCTTATTTAACTTCTGTGCAGAGTACATCATGTGAAATGCCAGTCTTGATGAAGCACAAGCTGGAATCAAGATTGCTGGGAGGAAAATCAATAACCCCAGATATGGAGATGACACCACCCTTATGTCAGAAAGCGAAGAAGAACTAAAGAACATCTTGATGAAAGTGAAAGAAGAGAGTGAAAACGTTGGCTTAAAGATCAACATTCAGAAAACAAAGATCATGGCATCCGGTCCCATCACTTCATGGCAAATAGATAAGGAAACAATGGAGATAGTGAAAGACTATTTTCTTGGGCTCCAAAATCACTACAGATGGTGACTGCAGCCATGAAATTAAAAGATGCTTACTCCTTGGAAGAGAAGCTATGACCAACCTAGACAACATATTAAAAAGCAGAGACATTACTTTGCCAACAAAGGTCCATCTAGTCAAAGCTGTGGTTTTTCCAGTAGTCATGTATGGATGTTAAAGTTGAACCATAAAGAAAGCTGAGTGCCAAAGAATTGATGCTTTTGAACTGTGGTGTTGGAGAAGATTCTTGAGAGTCCCTTGGACTGCAGGAGGTCCAACCAGTCAGTCCCAAAGGAAATCGGTTCTGAACATTCATTGGAAGGACCAATGCTGAAGCTGAAACTCCAATACTTTGGCCACCTGATACGAAGAACTGACTCATTGGATAAGACCCTGATGATGAGAAATATTGAAGGCGGGAGAATGGGATGACAGAGGATGAGATGGTTGGATGGCATCACTGACTCAGTGGACATCAGTTTGAGCAAGCTCTGGGAGTTGGTGATGGACAGGGAGGCCTGGCATGCTACAGTCCATGGGGTTGTAAAGAGTAGGACATGACTGATATGTCCTTTATATTAGGCCTCTTTACTCCATCCTTATTTCAGTAGTCATAATATTAAGAACACATTCGCATGTGTGTGTAAGTGTGTTATGTGTGTGTTCATCTAAGGAGCTTTCAGAGATCAGTGTAAAAGACAAAGCTCAAATAGGAAGTAAATGGACAATAACATGATCAGAAACTTCAGGAAGAAAGACTTAGAAATGGACTATAAACAAATATAATATATATACTTAATATATGTTAACCAAGTTATATATGTATTATATGTATGTATATATGTCTATGTGTAATTAAATGTGTATATGTATATATGTAATATATATATAAAACCTTCAGCACATATGCACAACCTAATAACCAAGTAATAGCTAATTAAACCTGATGTCAATGTGTTAATTCCCATCAAATCAGAAAACATTTATTGGTATGTTAGTACAGTTTTTCTAGTAGAAATTAGCTTAAAAATATCAAGACTATTTTAAATATTCAAATTTTTTTAAAATTCAAGATAGTTTCAAATCTACCAATTCAATTCAAAGCCATCCATCCTAAAGAAATTTTGAGATACAGAGTTATAGAAGAGTAAATTGATAGAAACAACATTAATGGAAGCAGATTGCTCAGAGTAAACTAAATGTACAATAAGGGATGCAGAGGTCAATCATGTGGTACCTAACAGCAGAAGATTCTGAGCAATCACATTTTCATAAAATACTTAATAATGTGGGAAAATGCCCCTGAAAGAAAATCAATTGAAATATAACAATTGTCAGTCTACGGAGGCCTTATAGTTGTTTTAAGGAGGCCTGCATGCGTGTGTGCTAAGATGCTTCAGTCATGTCTGACTCTTTGCAACGCTATGGACTGTAGCCCACCAGGTTCCTCTGTCCATAGGATTCTCCAGGCAAGAATACTGAAGCTAGTTGTCATGCTTCCTCCAGGGGATCTTCTCAACCCCGGGATCGAACCTGCATCTCTCAGGTCTTCCTGCATTGGCAGGTGGGTTCTTTACCACTAGCACCATTTGGCAAGCCCTGAAGTGGGGGCTAGTAAAAGGCAAAATAAACTTTCAGCTGTTCCCACTCCCAGGCAGAGCCTAGAGTCCTCAAGATCAGACAGCTTTGAATTGCTGAGAGAGTGCTGGTCCCCTTTTCAGAGTGCCTTCTAGTCTCAGCTAATGCATTGGGATTAAGTTAGAGACATCAGGGAAATCAGAAGAGATGTGGATACTTGTAGTGCTCCAGCCCACTTTGGCCAAGTCGTTTCACTCCATTTGTCTAGCACTTGGGTTCTGATGAAAAGACCTTAATGCTTTCCCCCTTCCCTTCCCTTCCCCTCCTTCTCCCACTTCCTTCTCCTCATCTCCCTCCTCCTTCTCCTCTTTCTCTTCCTCCTTTGCTATTTCCCTCTGTTTCAGACAGAGTTCTACTAATCCTGGATCTCTTTGCAAACAGCTTCCTGAGCATTGCCCTAAATTGGAAAGCAAAAGAATGCTCAAAATTTTTACCAGGGCCTTGTTGCTAAGCAACCATATCCTTTGTCTCTTAAGTATATGGAATATGACATTGTTTGGAGTGTTTTCAGGCTGTACCCTAATACAAAGGAGAGGGTGATGGTGGGGAGGAAGGAGGCACAGAGGAGGTGGTATTTAGGAACCTTTAGATTGTAGAGTGTAAATATATAATATGAGAAGGAGAAAGCCACAAAAGAACCCACCATGGGAGTTTCAACCCACCTCCACCACATGGGGCCAAAAACTTCAAAATGGAACATTTCTTATATTGGCACATTTTTCTTATGAGAACAAACATATGGTTATAAGCATTTTCTTACCTTCATTATGATCTGCATATTTCCTCTCTACAGGAAAATTTAAATGTACTTTTGGATATCTTTTTATAGTCACGGAATAGGAAAGCAGACAAGAAATGCTATGGTTGGTCTTGTTCACAAGGTGCCACAGGCATGAATTCCTTTAGATGTCTATATTCACAAGGCAAGTGGGTCTCAAATATGTCCCTGCCTCTCTGATCTTCTTGGCCCTGTTGTTGTTGTTGAGTCGCTAAGTCATGTCCAACTCTTTGCAAGTCCAAGGACTGCAACCTGCCAGGCTCCTCTGTCCATGGGATTTCCCAGGCAAGAATACTGGAGTGAGTTGCCATTTCCTTCTCCAGGGAGTCTTCCCAACCCAGGAATCAATCCCGGGGGATAATCTAAAATAAGAACGCACAACGATGTCTGTTGACCAAACAAGCTCACAACTCACTTTCCACTCTATTGTCAAGGGTAATAGACAATACCTCAACTTGGTTGAGGGCAAGAATACTGATTAGGCAGCTTTTACTAAATGGGACCTGAGCAGGATATAAGTAAGTATTTAAGCACAAAGAGGCTTTTTCTTCTACTCAGCAGCTGGGCCGCCCTGTTGAAAACTTTTGTCACTAACAAGTTCATGCACAGTCTGAGACTTGGGCATACTTAGTGAGAGTGGATAAAGAGGCCATTCAGCCTGCTGTGATGGTCTGGCCACATGGAGTCTAAAGAGAAGGTCTCTACTTGATCCAAATTACTCACCAGAGGTTGCCTTGAGTTTAGGGACCAGGGACTCAGTGCTGAAGTTCTGCTTTGTGAGTCACCACATTTCCCTTTAGGACCACGTGGAGAGGAATGGCAGGTGAGGTAAGGATTTCAGAGTCCTCTAGCCCAGCACGTATTAACCCCACTATGGTTTCCAACATTGTCCCCTGGCAGAGAAATGAACTTATGGGAATCCAAGATTTGGGTTTTAACCCTGACAGCAGTGTAAATAAGTAGTACATTTTGGATGGTTATTTATTTATCCTTTCAGATTCTCATTTTCTATTATTGAGTGAATCATATCTACAGAAAAAGACATGAAATATATATTCAGAGTTTCAGTAATAATCTTAATAATAACCATATATCTATTATTCAGACTAGGACACAAAATTCCAAGCACATGATAAATCTCCACATGCTCTGACATGCTCTTCCCCAGTAGGATTTCCCTATCTTCCCTTACCCTCAAGATGTAACCAGTATCTTGACTTCTTTTAGTCATCTTGCCACTGTTTTGGTAATTCTAATTTTTACGTAATTCCAACTTACCAAAAATTGCAAGAATAGTACAAAGAAATCCTGTATACACTTTACCCATATTTATCACTTGTTTGCATTTTGCTCATTTGTTCTCACATTAACCATTTGAGATAACTTGGGGACATTTTTCTCATTTACCCCTAAATATATCTGTTTTCTAAGAACAAGATCACTGTATTTCCTGAGAATAAAGGTGTTTTCTTATATAATCAAATACAGTTATCCAAAGTTGAGAAATGTAGTGAATACTCCCAGAATCTGTTTTATAATCCACAATCCATTCTTAAATTTTATCAGCTGCTCCAATATATCCTATAACATTTTTTCCCCAGTTAAGGATACAACCCACGATCTTACATTTCATTCGTCACACCCCTTTAGTAGTTTCCTTTCATATCGCATCGTTCCTTCATTCTTTTTCATCTTTTTTGATCTTGAGAGTTCTCAAGAAAGCAGGACAGTTATTTGGTACAATGTCTCTCAATTTGGGTTTACCCTGTCTTATGTAAAAATACATTATTTATTTATTTTGATGGCTAAACTGTCCCATTTCTGTTCAGTGGGAGCTGCTTCAATCCCTCTCTGGGGTCACTTTATAAAATCCACATAATGTCCTTGCATAATTCCTTACTATCTGGCAAAATAAGATATTCTAGGATCAACTTGTAATTCCACTCCCTCAGTCCTAGAGTCATTTACTTCTTTTTTTTCATTTTTGTTATTTTATTTATTTTCTTTACATTATCGTGTTGGTTTTGCCATACATTGACATGAATCCGCCATGGGTATACATGTGCTCCCCTTCCAGAACCCCCCTCCCACCTCCCTCCCGATTCCATCCCTCTGGGTCATCCTGGTGTACCAGCCCTGAGCACCCTGTATTGAGCATCAGACCTGGGCTGGCGATTCATTTACTTCTTTAAGACATCTTGGCTTCATTTAATAGAAAACATATTTTTATTTTTGGCTCCACTGATTCCGTTGCTTTGGGCAGGCTTTCTCTAGTTGCGAGGAGCAGGACCTCCTCTTCATTGCGGTGCTTCTCGCGGCAGTGGCTTCTCTGGCTGCAGAGCCCAGGCTCTGGGGCCCTCAGGCTTCAGTCGGCGCGGCTAGCAGGCTCGATAAGGACTTGCAAGCAAGCGCTCAGAAGCTGTGCCCCACGGGCTTAGTGGCTCCACAGCGCGGGATATCTTCCCAGACTAGGGATTGAACCTGTGTCCCTCCATTTACAGGGAGATTCTTATCCATTGCACCACCAGGGAAGTCCTGGAAAATGATATTTATAAATCAAAATATGGATTCAAGGTTACTGACGTGTTATGGCTTATACATAGATGTACATATACATATTATATATAATACATAGTTAATAATATATAAATATGTATAAACACACACAAATGCATAGTAATAAGAATACCTATATTAATGAGAAACCTGATTCCCATTTTCTCATTACGTTTACTCACTTGTTCAAGCTTATAATATGCAAAGAGTAGTTTGAGAATTGCTATCCTATGCCACAGTGGAAAGCAAACTTTCTAGAGTTCAATATGACTGGATATTTACTCAGATAAAATTTATATTCAGTGAACATGAAAATCTTGGATATAAGATTTCTCGAGTTTTGACAAGTGAGTACCTCCATCTGATTCCCATTCTTAATACGTGAGCTAGTTCCAAAGCTTTGGAAAACATCCTTGTGTCTTTTCTTAGTCTTACCCTTCCAGAGTGTTCTGAATTTTTTCAACTCTAGATTAGTATTTCCTATTTTGGAAGTCTTAAAAAATTAAAAATAATTGTCTATTGAGTTGTATCCAAACCTTAAATATGTTATGTATTGCTTTTATTTAAGTCTTTGTTTTTCTTAGCAATTTTTAGTGTATAGATATTGAATACATTTGTTAAAATTATGTCTAAATATTTCATGTTCCTCTGTTGAAGTTACTATGTTTTTTCATTTTCCAAAAGTTTGCAGCTAATATATGAAACTACAATTAATTTCTGTATCTTGACCTTGTGTCCTGTAACCTTGATGAATTCACGTATTATTATAGTTCTGTTAGTTGTTTTTATTAGCTTTCCATTGCCTCATTGCCTTGTTGGAACTTCTACCGGAGTGTTGAATTAAAATATAAGAGCAGACAACCTTGAATTTAACCAGTAGATATAATATTGGCTGTCAGTTTTTCATAAGTGACTTTTGGCAAATTAAGGTAGTTCCCTTCTAGTCTTAGCTTACTGAGAGTTTTTATGATGAATAAGTAAAGAAAGTTGTTGTCTCTTTTTTTAATGTAGCAATAGGAAAGGGTAAGAAAGGAGAGGATAAAAAGAGAGGATAAATTCATTCTGTCCCATTCAGTTTGAAGCCTACCTCAAAAATTCCTTCTTTCAAAGATTCCTCTTGTCTGAACTCAGACTGCTTTAAGGATCAGTGCTTAATTGCTCTCTATTATGTGTGTGTCAATTCTGTCTTTGCCTGTCAAAGTAAAAAAAAAAAAATACCTTGAGGGTAGGAGCAGAAAGTTTTCTTTTCTGTATTCCCTCCTGCCTTTGTATTTAAATGGGCTTGTAGTGACTACTTGGTAAGTTTCAGCACTGATTTTTTATAAATAATAAAGTACTATAATTGATTTTTCTTTTAGAGTTCTGCATCCCAGCTCTCATCACATTCTCAAAAGCCAGAGTAAATGACTTGCTAGCGAACACAGAAAACATTTGAGACACAGCATGGGACAGAACGTAGGTCCTCTGACCTTTCAGTCAAACCTCATCCCAGTGCAGCGAGCTGCCTGATTTCCATCGTTCCTCTCAAGACCATCTCTGAGGTCAGTGCTGGTCTCAGTAAGGATTATAAGGTACTGAGCCCCAAAACTAAATCAGACTGGGATACAAAGATCCTAAACCACAGCTGGGCTCCTACCTTCCACCACCATGGACCTAACCCATTGACAAGCTTATGCTGAAAACTCCTAGTGGCCATGTAGGATCTTCTCAGACATTCTTCATCTTGGCACGCGTCGGGTACTCATTAGATGTGTGTGCTTGCATGTTGTTCCCGATTCCTGGATCCAGTTTGTGTGAGGATTCCCTCTAAGGTGGCTAGCTCTTTTTCTGGAGGAGGGTCTGCCAGAGGAGGTTCACAGCGGGCTGTAGTTAGGGCTGCATTTGTTTTGGAATTCCACTGCTATAAATGCTGCATCTCTGTGGACCCCGTGGTAGGGAGAATTGTCTGTACCGTGTTCGTATTAGACAAAGGTTGATTTCAATGAGCAGTCCTTGAGACCCTGCCAAAGGGAAACAGAGATCAATGGGAAAGGGCACTTGACTCCATTTACCTTGAGACTGAAACAGGGTCTCTGCTAAGCTTTGCACTTTTGTCTCCTGCCGTTATCTCCTTTGCAATGTATGGTCCAGCAACTTCAAAATATTTGTCATTTTTTAATCACAATACTTAACTGTTTTTTGCCTTCATATGTTCATGCTCTTCTCCATGCTGGAGCTTAGTCGCTCAGTCATGTCTGACTCTTTGCAACCTCATGGGCTGTTTCTTGCCAACTCCTCTGTCCATGGGATTCTCCAGGCAAGAATACTGGAGTGTGTTGCCGTTTCCTTCTCAGGTCTCTCTACTGGGACTGTCAGTAATGCCTCTCCCTGCCTCCCACTCCCTCTCTCTCCTACCTTGATGACTGCCTTTCACCTAACATTCATTCATTCACAGGTATTTATTAAGTACAACCTGTGCACCAGGCACCACGCTAGCTGCTGGAGACGCAGAGGTAATGACACAGCCCTTGTCCTAAAGAGACTCGCAGTGTGCCAAGACCAGTAAATGAGTACTAACAATGAAGACTAATGCTGTAATGGGTCATGATGGAGGGTCCTGATCCTGGCCTCGCAGAGCCCCTGAAGGCTTCCTAGTGGAGGCCATGTAAGCAGAGACCTGGAGGGTCTAGGTTTTAGGAATTTGCTGGACCAAAGGGAAGAAATGTGAATTACCGAGGTTGGACTCCCAGCTTCAAGACTGTGCTCAACTGCCTTCCCTGAGGCTTCCCAGACCTCCCCCAGGCTCTCAGTTATTTTCAGAATTTTCACTTCTTGTGCAGATTCCAGTCTCAGCCTTTATCACCCTCTGCTATAATCCTTGTTCTTTATGGGTCTTTTCTTCCTCAACAAACCTTGAGAGTAAGACCTGAGCTTTAATCAGATTATATATCCAGCACTAGGGGTTGAAACTTTTCCCCTCGGATGTTCAATAAATGTTGGGGATAGGAATGAACAAAGAAGTAAGTGGACTTGTGGGGATCTTCCAAAGGAGATGGACCTGCTGTGGAACCAGTTACACTCCCCTGGGCTCCAGGTCCTCCAGGGAAAGTCAGTGACTCCAGGCCTTCAGGGGCAGGGGCTCTCTGGTGGGATAGGCAGGCTGCTCAGGTTTTCCTCTCACACTATGATCATTTGTGATTTTTAGAACTAGACCACTTTTTCTCTGCTAGTTTAAGGAAAAGGGGTTTAAGAAATTTATGCTTTCAGGATTTTGCACTTCGGCTTTAAAAACAGTCCCTGTTTCTCCATTGTCACACCGTCCTAATTCCATTCTAAGATAAGTAATGAACACCCCAGGCGGCACCAGTGGTAAAAAATATGCCTGTCAATGCAGGAGATGTAAGAGATGAGATCCAAGCCTTGGGTTGAGAAAATCCCCTGGAGGAGGAAAATAGCAACCCATTCCAGTATTGCCTGCAAAGTCCATGGACATGAGGAGCCTGGCGGGCTAGAGTCCATGGAGTTGTAAAGAGTTGAACACGGCTGAGCGACTCCGCACGAACACATAATAAGCACCTACTACTATACATTCTAAGCTGTCAGATACAAATCAAATAACAATCCACCCTTGATTCTGTTGTCTTTCCCTGTGGTTGTGATGGGAGTCATTTTACCTGTCACAATTGGTGGCAAAGACACTCCTAATCCTCGGGCCTTTTGTGATTGGTGATGGAGAAATAATTTAAAAATAAAACCACCTGCCAGCCCAAAAGAATCCTCTGCAAAAACGTAGAAAAGAATGAAACAGTTGCAAAGACAGAAATAAACCCCATCTTTGTATATAGCCAGGCAAATACAACCCTTTACACACACATCAATTATCTTTATCCAAAGGAAAAAGAAAACTTTATAACAAAGCAGCTAGTTACAACTTGGAGCCTGGTGTCTAAGCTAAACTCCCACACAGCCAGGGGGAAAGGCTACCATCCTCCCCATGCTTACTTTGCAAAGACATGCCAGGAGGCATCAAAGGAAGACATTCTTGGGAGACAAAACTGACCAGAGGCTTACTTAGCTGTTAAAAAGATTTACATATAGAATACATCTGAAATAGACAGAGAAAGCATTTCCAATGTCAAGTTTTCTAAAGAGACTGCTAAAAGAAAAGGGAGGAGGAATTCTCTTTCGATTTTTGCACCAGGGGAAATGTTTTGTGTTTTTTTTCATAAAGTCATTTACTGATTTCAATTTTTTTGGCTGCAAAGCATGGCATGTGAAAGTGTTGGTCGCTCAATGTGTCCGACTCTTTGCACCCGCCATGAACTGCAGCCCTCCAGGCTCCTCTGTCCATGGGATTCTCCAGGCAAAAATCCTGGAGAGAGTTGCCATTCCCTTCACCATGATATCTTCCCAACACAGGGATCAAACCTGGGTCTCCTGCATTGGTAGGCAGATTCTTTGCCATCTGAGACACTGGGGAAGCCCACAACATGGCAAGTGGGATCTTAATTCCCTGACCAGAGGTGGAAACTGTGCCCCCTACTGTGGCAGCCTAGAGTCTTAAGTGAACTAGGGAAGTCCCAGGGGAATTGTTTAATTCAACATTTTTTTAAGATTTATATACACCCTCACATTAGCCAGTTCTTTTTTATTCTGTTCCTGTGCTTGCTCTGTCTCTCACATCATCTATGGCTGTGATCATCTCTTCTAGCCTGTGATTGTTTCTGTCCATCCCTGTTCTGTGTGTTTATTCCTCATGAAACCTATGATTTGTGGCTACCTGTCCTCACAGCCTGCAGACAGCGACTGGTTAGCTTCAGATGACTCTGTGTCCTGTGTGTCTCTCCTTTCTAATGACTGTGACTGGACATACGATCCCCTGGGGAGCAGGTTAAAACGTAGACGATAACTTAATAGGTCTTAATAGGAGCTTCTGAATTTCTAACAGGTTCCCTGAGCAGACTGTTGCTGGTGTTTAGGGCCCACATTTTGAGTAGGAAGGCTTGAGAGCAGGACTGCAGTTCTTTCCACAGCCTGAGGACGGGATTGTTTATCTGCTCCTCCCATCACCTATTGCCTTCCACAGTCTGTCAGTTCAATTCAGTCACTCAGTTGTATCTGACTCTTTGTGACTCCATGGACTGCAGCACGCCAGGCCTCCCTGTCCATCACCAATGCCCGGAGTTTACTCAGACCCATGTCCCTTGAGTCAATGATGCCATCCAACCATCTCATCCTCTGTCGTCCCCTTCTCCTGCCTTCAATCTTTCCCAGCATCAGAATCTTTTCCAGTGAGTCAGCTCCTCGCATTAGGTGGCCAAAGTATTGGAGTTTCAGCTTCAGCATCAGTCCTTCCAATGAATATTCAGGACTGATTTCCATTAGGATTGACTGGTTGGATCTCCTTGCAGTCCAAGGGACTCTCAAGAATCTTCTCCAACACCACAGTTCAAAAGCATCAATTCTTTGATGCTCAGCTTTCTTTATAGTCCAACTCTCATATCCGTACATGACCACTGGAAAAACCATAGCCTTGACTAAATGGTCCACAGTCTGTAGCTATTAATTTATTCAGTAGTAAGTACGTAGTAAATGCATTGTTCGGCAGTATCACCTCTCACCTTTGTCTGCTGTGGCCGGCACTCCTATCCCTTCTAACAGTGGGGCTGCAACTCGAAACAGCTGCAGTGGCCAGATTCCTGTTTTCTGAGGACAATGCATTCCTTTTCCACGTGGATTTTTTAGGACTGTTCACACTGCAAATATTTTCTCCCTTTGTTTTCCCATGAAAATTAATCACAAGTTGGAAATCTTCTTTGTCAAAGTAAATGCCCTGACCTTTTTTTTTTTTTTTTAATTTTAACTGAAGGATAATCACTTTACAATATTGCCTTGGTTTCTGCCATCTATCAACATGAATCAGGCATAGATAGACATATGTCCCCTCCCTCTTGAACTTCTGTCTCACCTCTCACTCCACCCCACCCTTCTAGGTTGACACAGAACATTGGTTTGAGCTCCCTGAGTCATACTAGAAATTCCCACTGGTTATGTACTTTACGAATTGTAATGCGCATGTTTCCATGTCACTCTCTCAATTCATCCTCCCCTCTCCTTTTCCCTTCTGTGTCCCTATGTCTGTTTGTACATTGCTTTCCTGGAAATAGGTTCATCATCTATGGATGAATGGATAAAGAAGTGTGGTACATATATGCAACAGAATATTACTCACCCATAAAAAGGAACACATTTGAGTCAGTTCTCTTGAGGTAGATGAACCTACAGCCTGTTACACAGAGTGAAATAAGTCAGAAGGAAAAAGACATATATTGTATATGACTGCATATATATGGACTCTGGAAAGATGGTGCTGATGAGTCCTGGCTTTTTCATTTGGAAAATGCAGTGTGAGAGGAGAGCGCTGTCTTTCACAGTTGGCCACCGCTATTGCTGGCTTTCCAGCAAGGAAATGAAGCCTTCTTGCCCTTGCAGCCTGTGGTTGTAGGCCTCTGTTTGTCAGAAACAGGATGACAGGAGGCTTCTGGTACTTTCTGTCACTAGTTCTGTTGACTCCCTGACTTCAGAAGCAGGGATCTCTGTGCCCTCCTGACTCTTGAGCTGTGTTTGCCTGCTGACCCAGTGGCCCTGAGTGGAGATGACCTCAGTGGCCGTCAGACCTGTGCGGTAAGCGTGCTGTGCTGGTCGCTCAGTCGTGTCCAACTCTTTGCAAACCCAGGGACTGTAGCCCGCCAGGCTCCTCTGTCCATGGGATTCTCCAGGCCAGAACACTGGAGTGGGTAGCCATTCCCCTCTCCAGGGGATCTTCCCGACCCAGGGATAGAACCCAGGTCTCCTGCATTGCAGGCGGATTCTTTACTGCCTGAGCCACCAGGGAAGCCCCACCGTAAGCGTAATAGTGATTGATATTAAATCCAAGGGCACTGATTTCTTTCTCCCTTACAACTGTCATGTGGTCTGATCGCGAAAATTACTTTTAAAATGTCTTCTTTGATCTTCCAAATCACTGTAAATACTCTCCAGTTGGCAGCAATTAACATCAAAGTGACTACTTTCCAAGGCCCAGCAGGAGTCCACAGCTTTCTAGACAGGCGATGTCAGGGTTGCCGGCAGCTCCTTTCTGTGGCTTCGCTTATCTGAAGCTACTAATCCAAAGGGTGCTGTTGTGCAGGACTGCTTGCGTATTTGGTGTCCGTCTGGGATGAGTACAGCTTTCTTTCAAAATGAAAAAGCACCAGGGAAGCTGGAATTCCATTCCTGCCACCTTCCGTCGCAAGATGCTCATCTAGTCTCCTCACTGTCTCCTGCAACCTGTTCATCTCATCTTGTGCCCCTTCTTGCCTGCTACAGTCCAGCCCTGTAAGTCTACCAGAAGCTTGGCTCACGCTGCCCTGCATAATCACTTCTTCCTTCTTAACTCATCAAAACCCAACCCATCCTTCAGGGATGCTGAGAAGTCTTCCAGACAGGCTTGATTACACCCCTTGACACTCCCATGGCAGCTCTCTGTCTGTCTCTCTCTCATGGTGACCTCCTTGGCGCTCCCTTGGTGCTTGATTACTCTCCTTGCAATATTAGTATTGTATATGTCACATTTATATTGTAGTTAACTCTGCATTAATTCCTTCTCTACATTATGAGTTTTGTTTTTTAATTTCACACATTCTCTATATGGTATTGATCTTTGTATTCCCAGGGTTTACCACCACGTCTACTGTAATGTGAATATTCACTAATTGTTAGCCAGTTACCCAAAAATGTAATTGTTCATGTACTGGAGTGCTGAAAATTCAAGTACTCGGGCACCTGGAGGAGAATGAAAAGACCTTGAAACACAATATTGGCATTGTGACACGATGTCATTTACAATAAAGTGGGAAGTGCTGCTAACCATCCCTTGCCATCCATCAACTCTTAAGAATATTGATCATTCGCATTTCCACCGCAATCCTGGGTCTAGAAAACAGGACTGCATGCTGCCGTAGAAGGGGCAGTCTGGGGCTCAAGGTGAAGGGCTCTCAGCCTTCTAGAGCCGGGTGGTTCTACCTGACTATCCATCCGTAAGGCATAGCTACTATGGTCTCTTATTCAGAGATCCTGTCATTGAAGCCTATGAATACAAAAACCCTGCAGTGCCATTAACTTTTGACCCATCAGAAAGCCAGACTCCGTGTCGAAGCAGAGCGCAGGTGAAGGGAAGTAGAGGCCCCACTAGAGGGATTTTGGAACACTCTGTAGGTTATGATGACCCAGGAATGTTTACCACATGCAACAACTCATGCATTTTAATAATCAGAGAAGGCTGTTTTTGGCTTAGATATTTTAGAAAATATAAAAGAATATGAAAGTTTGAACAACTTCATAGATACAAAACATGATTTGTATTAGCTCTATATGAAAGTATTTGTGGCTTAAGATTTTTTTATACATATATATTTTTATAACTTTCCAGGGATTGAGCACATTATCTGATACTGTGTATTTTTTTTTCTGTCAGTGCTTTAGTTCAGGACTGGCAATAAATTATTTCTACAGGAGGTCTGAAAGTAGAAAAGACGGTTTGATTTGATAAAATGAGTTGCTGGTTATCAAGGCTTTTTACATTTGTACATATTTTGCAAAAATTTTGTAACAACCTCTAGCTATGAATATTTGCTTTGTAAAAATTACTGATGTCTAATAAACATTTATAAATGAAAAAATCTATAAACTATAAAAAATTTAAAGTTTGGTTTCGTAAAGTAATTCATATTCTTTAAAAAAAACTATTTGGTTTTGATCAGAATATTTGTGATCCATAGATGGGGTTTACTGGAGATTTTGAACCCTGACAAATTAATAATTGTAAATAGGGGAGTAGATCACTTTTTTTATACTAGAAATGTGTTAAAAGGGCTTTTCTGGTGACTCAGATGGTAAAGAATTTGCCTGCACTGCAGGAGACCAGGTTTAATCACTGGGTTGGGAAGATCCCCTGGAGAAGGAAACAGAAAACCACTCCAGTATTTTTGCCTGGAGAATCCTATAGACAGAGGAGCCTGGCAGGCTACAGTCCATGGGGACACAAAGAGTCAGACACGACTGAGCAACTAACACTAAAAGCCCTAGTATATAATTCTTCTATATATTTCTGGTCTTGCTACCAAGTCCAAACTCATTCTTCTCACCACACAACAGCCAGTAAATCAGGAGAGAAGTTGTTGGTGCAAGGAATAATTACTTTATTTGAAAGCCAGCAGACCGAGAAGATACCAGACTAATGTTTCAAAGAACTGTGTTACCCAAGTTAGAATTCAGGCTTCTTTTATAATAAAAGGGGAACAAGTGTAGTTAAGTTCAGTTCAGTCTCTCAGTTGTACCCAACTCTTTGCAGCCCCATGGACTGCAGCACGCCAGGCCTCCCTGTCCATCACCAACTCCTGGAGTTTACTCAAACCCATGTCCATCGAGTCAGTGATGCCGTCCAACCATCACATCCTCTGTCATCCCCTTCTCCTCCTGCCTTCAATCTTTCCCAGCATCAGGGTCTTTTCCAGTGAGTCAGTTCTTCGCATCAGGTGGCCAAAGTATTGGTGTTTCAGCTTCAGCATCAGTCCTTCCAATGAACACCCAGGACTGATCTCCTTTAGGATGGACTGGTTGGATCTCCTTGAAGTCCAAGGGACTCTCAACAGTCTTCTCCAAAACCACAGTTCAAAAGGATCAGTTCTTCAGTGCTCAGCTTTCTTCACTGTCCAACTCTCACATTCCTACATGACTACTGGAAAAACCATAGCCTTGACTAGATGGACCTTTGTTGGCAAAGTAACGTCTCTGCTTTTTAAATATGCTATCTAGGTTGGTCATAGCTTTTCTTCCAAGGAGCAAGCTTCTTAATTTCATGGCTGCAGTCACCATCTGCAGTGACTTTGGAGCCCAAGAAAATAAAGTCTCTCACTGTTTCCACTGTTTCTCCATCTATTTGACATGAAGTGATGGGACAGGATGCCATGATCTTCATTTCTTGAATGTTGAGTTTTAAGCCAGCTTTTTTCACTCCCCTCTTTCACTTTCATCAAGAGACTCTTCAGTTCCTCTTTGCTTTCTGTCATAAGGGTGGTGTCATCTGCATATCTGAGGTTATTAATATTTCTCCCTGCAATCTTGATTCCAGTTTGTGCTTCTTCCAGCCCAGCGTTTCTCATGATGTACTCTGCATATAAGTTAAATAAGCAGGGTGACAATATAAAGCCTTGACGTACTCCTTTCCCAATTTGGAACCAGCCTATTGTTCCATGTTCGGTTCTAACTGTTGCTTCTTGAACTGCATATAGATTTCTCAGGAGGCAAGTGAGGTGGTCTAGTATTCCCATCTCTTTGAGTGTATGCTGTTAGTGGTTGCAGACTTCTTGATGTCAGAATCTTTTGGTCTTGCAGATGACCAGGTAGGTCAGGTCATGATGTTCTTGTAAATCTCCACCAAGACAGATGTTATTCTCTCTTCTCCAACCTTTTATCTCTGTGTGAATGGAAGAGTGTTATACCTTTAAAGGTCAGAGCTTGAAAATGGGCTATCCTGTGTATTTCAAGCAATAGGCAACATTCTTTTACAAATAGTGCAGAGTCAGCACGACTAAGCCCAGGCAACTGAGCACAAAGGTTAAAGAAAAAGAAACCAATTTAATATAGAGTTAGATTTGTTCTTTGCTATTAAAGTCTTTTGGCAGATTGGGATCTGTATGCATGGTAAGGTGGATGTAATGTCTTAAAGCATGTAAAATGCTTTTACTTATGTTTTCACTGGCTTCTATATACCAAATAGATATTTTAATGTATAGTATCTATAGAGAGAGGGCTTCCCTGGTAGCTCAGCTGGTAAAGAATCTGCTTGGGAAGATCCCCTGGAGAAAGGATAGATAGGCTACCCACTCCAGTATTCATGAGCTTCTCTGGTGGCTCAGATGGTAAAGAATCCACCCGCAATATGGGAGTCCTGAGTTCAATCCCTGGGTCAGGAAGATCCCCTGGAGGAGGACATGGCAACCCACTCCACCTGGAGAATCCCATGGACAGAGGAGCCTCGTGGGCTGAAGTTCATGGGGTCGCAAAGAGTCAGACACACTGAGGCACTTGGCACTCACGTGTATCACATACAGTATTTACAACAATATGATTTCTACTGATTATAAGGTAACTATTCAGTATAATACATTGGACATGTGGTGTCTATGCTGATAGAATATATAATAGCATTTAATTATATAGCAAACATATTTTCACATGTACATACAAAACTATTTCTTCTCAAATAAGTAATTGACAATTTCCTTGAATCCACTTATGTTCTAAAATTTCCAAGGATGTTCTAGATAGAAACACTGTGCCTATAGCCTGAGTCAATACGCCTCTTTTTGAAGCTGACTTTTTCATGAGCTTTTATTTGACTAAATTATGCACATCATAATACATGTTTTGCAATCAATTATTCACCGGTGCTTTAATTTACTCAAGCTAAATTACTACCTTGTATGAAAGAAGAATTGCTGTTTTGAACCTCTTTATTACTGTCGAAGCCAGAAGTTTTCATCATTTTTCTGTAAACCTGCCATCGGCTGGAAGCCCATTCACTTTAGACTTTTTGGCGATATCATCCTCCTCTCTGACTTGAGACCCAGAGCACATTTCTAGGCAGAATCGTGGGCCTGGAACAAAACACGCTTCATCTTGCCTGCCACGTAGGTGTTATTATCCCCATTCAAGGGGTGAACATGTTGAGATTGGTACCATGTTAGCAGAGTCAAGATTTAAAATCCAGATATTCCCTGCCTAAGTCATACACCATTCACAGGGACACCCAGCCTCTCACGGAAAGCTGAAAAGATGAGAGTACTCAGAGGCTTTACTGATGTCTGCACTGGACCAGTGAAACGCTTTCATGTCTTGTGAAGCAGATTTTACATCCAGACTAGCTTTCCAGGCTCTTTTCTATCCGTGCTAACAGCACCGTACCTTTCGTTCACTCAGGCTTAAAACGCCGGCATCCTCTGCCCGGTCTCCCTTTCTGCCGTGAAACTCTGACTGACCCCTGTAGGAAGGTCTCCCCATTCCCTCACCCCTGCGAGTCCATCATGGTGTCCTCAGCCTCTTTTCTTACTGAGATGCCGCCAGCGGCTTTCCACTGTCTTCAGGATCAATGCTGAGGATCTGGCCCCAAGCTGTCTTTGCCTCCCTCCCCCACCCTCCCTGTGGCCGCAGGAAAGGCCACTTGTGGGGGTATTCAGGGGGCCGAGGGCGGGGCTCAGCCCTTTCTTGTGCCCCTGATTCAGTTTCCACACTAGAGCTGGGTGCAGAAGCAAGCCTGTCCCCGCCTCTAAAGGCCCAGCCCTCCACCACTGTGCACGCTCTCAGAGCTTGGGGTTCCTCCTGACCCTCAGCCTGCTTGTCCCTGCCACTGTGCCTTTGCCCTTGTTCAGACCTCACCTGGAATTCTTTCTCCCTCTCGACCCTGTAAAATCCCACCCACACTCCAAGGCTGCATTATTCACTGTTATATTCATTTAATTAGCATCATTTTTTTCCTTAAAATACTTTACTGTGAAATACTTCAAAGAATATTTTTTACTTTTTTACAGAGTATTTCTTTACCAAAAAATATAGATATGTTATCCATGGTTCATAGCTTTGTAATAACATGAGCTGATATATATTCATTAAAAAGTAAAATATAACAAATGTGATTAATTCTCCTTTAAATCAAAAAAGTATCCTGAATTTGATTTGTATTATTGCCAGGCATATTTATGTGAAATTATGTAAGTCAGCATAATGTACAACATAAAATGAGTTTTGCACATATTCAAACTAAATGCCATTTTGCAACTTTCTTTGTTTTCACTAAACATTAGATCTTTGAAATACATCTTCTAATACATGGAATAGTGGTATATCCATTATAATTTTAATATGACTTTGTATGCAGTATCTTAACTTTGTCTTTCTATTTTTCTGTTAATGGGTACTTAGGTTGCATTCGATATTGTGTTTTTGCAAATGATGCTGCAGTGAATATTCTTATGCAAGTATCACATTACACACGTGTGGATTGTTCTAATCTAAAATATAGACTTAGAGGAATGGCTTTGCTGAAGGGTATACACCACTGTTAACTCCTGTGTGTGTATTAGTCACTCAGTCGTATTTGACTCTTTGTGTGTGACCGACCTATGACTGTAGCTTGCCAGGCTCCTCTGTCCATGGAATTCTCTAGGCAAAAATACTGGAGTGAGTGGCCATTTCCTCCTTCAAAGGATCTTCCCTACCCAGGGATAAAACCCAGGTCTCCAGCATAGTGGGTAGATTCTCTACTGTCTGAGCCATCAGGGAAGCCCTATTGTTAACTCCTAGATATTGCCAAATCCAAAGTGGTGATACATTTTTATATACCCACTAGTAGAGTTTGAGAGTTCCCATTATTCCATATTCTTGCCAACATTTTGTATGTTCAGTCTTTTACAATGTGCCAATCTGTTGGAGTAACATGGTATAACTTCATGGTTTCATTTGTCCTTCCCTGATTATTATTGCTTATCAGACATTGGTTCTTCTCTTTCAGAAATGTTCTATCCCTTTTTCTAATTTCCTTCTGGTTGTTTGTCTTTTAAAATTTTTTACTTACAGTCACTACATATGCATTTAAATATTAATTCTTGGTTATATGCATTATAAATATTTTCTCCAAGTCTGTGGCTTATCTTTCACTTTGTAGGTCTTGGCCACATAGAAGGTTTAAAGTTTAATGGAGTCAAATTTATCACTATTTTAAATGTTCCATTCTAGTTGATGATCAAGAAATTATCTATTGTACCCTGAGAGTTCTATTTATTATGTTTGGCTTTTCATTATATCTTCATTCCATTTGGAAGTCATTTGTACAGAGGGCAAAAAGTAGAGTTCTAATTTCATGTCTTTCCAATTTGTTGACTTCCTTTCCAGAATTTTCATGGCCATTTATTAAACAATCTATTTTCTTCCCACTGCTTTGTACGCAACCTATGTTATAATCAAAGTTTTCATACATGATGGATCTATTTCTGGGCTCTTTATTCTCCTAGAGTTATCTATTTATCTTTTCGTACATGTCATAGTTACGTATACATATATATCCATATACATATCATAGTCTTACGAAACTCTGTAAGCAAGACCCGTCACACTTGCCGTGACTGATCTTTACATTTGTTCTTCCTTGTATTTACTGACTTGATTTCAAAGAACTCAATCCTTTGTATGTTTTTACTGAAATTGTACTTAATGTTCCTATTCAATTTTAAGAAAAATCAATTCATAATATTGTCTCCCTACCCATGAATATGATCAATTCTGTTCAGTTCAGTCACTCAGTCATGTCTGACTCTTTGCGACCCCATGAACTGCAGCATGCCAGGCTTCCCTGTCCATCACCAACTCCTGGAGCTTGCTCAAATTTATGTCCATTGAATCAGTGATGTCATCCAACCATCTCATCCTCTGTTGTCCCCTTCTCCTGCCTTCAGTCTTTCCCAGCATCAGGGTCTTTTCCAATGAGTCAGTTCTTTGCATCAGGTGGCCAAAGTATTGGAGCTTCATCAGTCACTCCAATGAATATTCAGGACTGATCTCCTTTAGGGTGAACTGGTTTGATCTCCTTGCAGTGCAAGGGACTCTCAAGAGTCTCCTCCAACCTCACAGTTCAAAAGCATCAATTCTTCAGTGCTTTCTCTCTAAATTTAATATGGCTTATTTTTATCTAATTCATCAATGCCATACTTTCTTTTTAAGAGCCTTGCAGATGTTTTTGAGATTTAGTCCTAGATTTTTTAAAAATAATTTTGGTTGTTTCACATATTTTTTATTTATTTGTTGTGATGTGCTTAAAATCTAATTAATGTCTATAATTGTGTGTTTATAATTCTTACTAAATTCTTTTCTTTTTTTTTAATTTCTCATATTTCCAAAAAGAAGAGAACCAAATTATTAGTAACATATTACTTCATAAATAAATCAGGAATGTTTCTTCTTCTAACCTCTGGGGAAAACTGTATATGAGTTTGAGATTGAATGTTTGGGAAAACTCACCTTAAAATGCGTCTATATCTGGTGCATTTTGAAAGGAAGATGATTGGAGAATTTTTAAAAACTTATACATTTTCTTTAATTATCAGAGGTCTATTTTGGTTTTCTATTTATCATTAAATATATTTAGTATTAATATTTTTATTACATTACTCATTACATCCAAATTTCCAAGTCATTGTCCTAAATTGTTAATACTTTTTCTAATAATTTTTTAAAATATCTAAATTTCTATCCTTTTTTTCTTAATCAATCTTGACAGAGTTTTAACCATTTTATTTGTCTTTGGAAAAACTAGCTTTTGGATTTCTTGACATGCTCTATTTTATGTCATTAATTCTTCAGTTTGGTTTGTTGGATATTTTCTAGCTTATTTAATTTTTAGGTTTTTTTCTTTTATATGAAGGATTTCAGTGATTTTCTTAGAATGTTTTTATGCAATCAGTTTTGATGTATAATATCTATAAATGTAACAGCTTTACATATAGTATATGTATTCATATATATTTTGATAGCATTTTCAGTTCCATCTAAATATTTTTAAATTCAACGATTGCTTCTTTAATCTACATATTTCTTAGCAATATGTACTTTAAAAGCTCGGTTGTATTGGCAGTGGTTTTTAATTTGTTGTTGTTGTTAAGTTGCTAATTTGTGTACAACTCTTTTTGTGACCCAATGGACTCTAGTCCTCAGGCTCCGCTGTCCATGAGATTTCCCAGGCAAGAATATTGCAATGGGTTGCCATTTCTTTCTCCAGGGGGATCTTCCTGACCCAGGGATCAAACCCCTGTCTCTTATGTTGGCAGACAGATGGTTACCAGTGAGCCACCAGGGAAGCCCAGTTTTTAATTGATGACTTTTAATTTAATCATGTCATATAACATCGTCTATATGAGACCTTATATGCCCCAAGGAGAGATAAATTCTCCAAGCCAGGCTTCAGCATTTGTGAACCGTGAAATGCCAGATGTTCAAGCTAGTGTTAGAAAAGGCAGAGGAACCAGAGATCAAATTGCCAACATCCACTGGATCATTGAAAAAGCAAGAGAGTTCCAGAAAAACATCTATTTCTGCTTTATCGACTATGCCAAAGCCTTTGACTGTGTGGATCATAATAAACTGCAGAAAATTCTGAAAGAGATGGAAATACCAGACCATTTGACCTGCCTCTTGAGAAACCTGTAGGCAGGTCAGGAAGCAACAGTTAGAACTGAACGTGGAACAACAGACTGGTTCCAAATAGGAAAAGGAGTACGTCAAGGCTGTATATTGTCACTCTGCTCATTTAACTTATATGCAGAGTACATCATGAGAAACGGCTTGGCTGGAAGGAGCACAAGGTGGAATCAAGATTGCCGAGAGAAATATCCAAAACCTCAGGTATGCAGATGACACCACCCTTATGGCAGAAAGTGAAGAAGAACTAAAGAGCCTCTTGCTGAAAGTGAAAGAGGAGACTGAAAATGTTGGCTTAATGCTCAACATTCAGAAAGTTAAGATCATGGCATCTGGTCCCATCACTTCATGGCAAATAGATGGGGAAACAGTAAAAACAGTGGCTGTGTTGGAGAAGACTCTTGAGAGTCCTTTGGACTGCAAGGAGATCCAACTAGTCCATCCTAAAGGAGATCAGTCCTGGGTGTTCATCGGAAGGACTGATGCTGAAGCTGAAACTCCAATACTTTGGCCACCTCATGCGAAGAGTTGACTCACTGGAAAAGACCCTAATGCTGGGAAGGATTGGGGGCAGGAGGAGAAGGAGATGACAGAGGATGAGGTGGCTGAGTGGCATCACTGACTGGATGGACATGGGTTTGGGTGAACTCAAGGAGTTGGTGATAGACAGGGAAGCCTGGCGTGCTGTGGTTCCTGGGGTCACAAAGAGTCAGACACTACTGAGCAACTGAACTGAACTGAAAATATATTAAATATATGTATAATATTTTATACACAATAAACTTTGTATTTTTAAATTAGATATGCACATAAGTAATGTTTCATCATTTCCCATCCTGAATATTCCCTCTTTGCTGTAACAGATTTTGTCTAGCATTTATATGGCTGTATCAGCTTTCTTTCAGGTAGTATGGTCATCCTTCTCCCTCTGAATCTGCAGGGTTTTGGTTCCAGGACTCACCATGGATACAGATATCTGCAGATGGCCAAGTCTCTTATATAAAATGCTATAGTACAGTCAGCTCCCTGAATCCACACATGCAGAGCCCTCAGATACAAGGGGATGGTATTTTTATGGTTTAAGTTTTCTGTCATTTAAATTTCATTTTCTTCTGTATCCTTATGAGTTAGGTGAGTTTCCTGTAAGCTATAAGTAGTAGCTTTTCTTTAATTTCACTCTGGTAATCTATATTTTTTGACTGTCAATTTAAATCCTTTTAATTGTAGTGTTACCACTGTATACTTGTATTTAATTATACCATCTTATTTTGTGTCTTATTTACTTGCTGTTTCTTCTTAATCTCCTATTGCATAGATCATATTTACTTTATTCCTCTCTTTTCCTCAGTGTTTGAATATCAGACAAACTTCTTCTCTATTTAACATGCATGCCTGGGTACTAAGTCGCTTCAGTCATGTCTGACTCTTTGCCACCCAATGGACTGTAACCTGCCAGGCTCCTCTATCCTGGGAGTCTCCAGGCAAGAATACTGGTGTGTGTTGCCAATGCCCTCCTCCAGTGGATCTTCCTGACCCAGGGATTGAACCCTCATCTCTTCTGTCTCCTGCATTGGCAGGCGGGTTCTTTACCGCTGTGCTACCCAGGAAGACCTCCTCCACTGGAGGACAGAGGAGACTGATGGGTTAATGTTTGTGTTGTAAATGTCCATACTTGTATCTTTGCTTCACTATTCCTCATTCTGGGTTCAGTTTCTTTCTTCCTGAAGTACATTTTGTAAATTCACTTAAAAGAAGTAAATTTTGTAGACTCATTTCCAACAATAATCTATTCATGGAAAGCCACTTCAGTTTTTATTTGAAAATGTATTTATTTTGACCTCCCAATGAAGTGTAGAGTTTTGCATCGACAGTTATTCATCTCAGCACTTTGAAAATCTTCCCCATTGTATTTTGATTTCTATCACTGTTGTTGAAAAGATGGCTGATGGACAATTCTTTTCTTTCTTAAGTAAATTGTATTTTTCTCTGATTGCATATAGGGTTTTTTTCCCCTAGGTATTTCTCAGTTTTACAATGATGTGTCACGTTGAAGCTTACTTTTTATGAATTTTGCTTGCAATGTGCTTACATTTTCTGAGAAGTTATCTTTTTCATAAATTCTGGACAAAGTCTTTACTATAATGTATTTTTTCTTTCTTGTTCTCACTGTACTTTCTTTCTGAAGCTCCTAATAAACACAGAGAATTTTCTTATTCCATCCATGGTGTCACTGAACTTCTTTTTTGTTTTTCAATTCTTACTCTTTTCATCTGAGTTTAATATGCTGTTGAATGCACACAATAGGTTTTTAATTTCATTGACTATATTTTTAATTTCTAGAATTTGTATTTGATTCTTTTCAACACAGTGTATTATTTTTATGATGCCCTGTTCTTTTATTATATGTTAATATATTTACTTATGTAGTCATTTAAAGTATGTATTTTAGCTAAAGAAACTACATGAGCCTTGAATCCACTTGATAAAATTGATTCCCAGGGGGATACAGGTTAACAATTCTGATATCACCATATGAATGCCTGCCAGATGTGGATAACTATTTGAAAGGAGGAAATGACAGTGATCTCTGTGGCAATGGATTAGAGGTGGAGGCATCAGTGTGAGCACATGGTTAGCTTTATGTGGTTGCAGAGATTAACATATAAATATTCGTAGGTAGCGTCTGCACATAGGTAAGTGTACAAATATTTCTTTGTTCTGGTAACTGAAAAATCTAGAAGCAATGACGGCCCCAGAGTAATATACCCACCTAGCATCAAGATCTTGATTTCTAGTGTCATTTGCAATCGAAGAAACCAAGGCTTCTCAGAAAAAGGGCTGATTCAAAGACTGGGGCAGGAAAAACATAAGAAATACTGGAACATTTGTAGTACCAAAAATGAAGAACTTGCTTTAAAAAAATTAATGGAGACCCACAATGATAGGAGTATGCCAAAGGGACACGGAGTCAGCTGAAAGAGCTTCCAATTGCCAAAGCTAGAAGAATTAAAGCAAAAGAAGAAATAAAACCATATTTGTTTATAACATAAATTATAGGTTAAATATCTGTGAGCTAAGACTGATATAATTTAATGAATAAACAAGTAAATGATGGAGAACACATTTTTCATGCAAAAGAGTGGTGTAGAATGTAACTTTTCACTTCTTAATGTGCTCTGTATACGATTATCTCCTTCTAAAGAGGAGAGCGTGCAAAGGAGAAAAAAAGAATTTTACAGTTGGAGAAACCCAACAGACATCGTCTCATCCAGGTGATTAAGGTCAACATCAGTACTGATGAAATGTAAGATACTGTTAGTAGACAATATAGTATACAGTCTATGGGAATTCTCTATAGTATATTCACAATTTTTATATATTCTAAAACTCTACTTAAATTTCAAATTGTATCTATAGAATATGTATTTTATAGCTTCTATTGCAGTATGTCATTATCTAAAGGGTTTAGGAGTCTAATGTCATTTTTTGAGTCTTTTCATTCTTATTAATAGTTGACTGTTTCCCTGAGAGTTTCACATTTTTCATTAAAAGTTAATCTTCAGTAAGACTTTATCTTGGGGACTTCTTCATAGCCTGCATTGAAATACTGTCTGTACAGAATATGTTTTTATTGCTTCTTCTAGGCACCTGAGGGTCATCACTGATCAATTTCATATCAATTTCTCAGAGGACTTCAACCCATAGAAGATTTAGGGTTGTTATTTTAAATTCTCAGGGACACTTTTTTGCTACCCCAAATGGAGGCTTTGTTGACATTTGTTTTTTCTTTTCTTTTCTTAATCTACCTTTTCAGTTAAAGTGTAACAGCTTTGATGACCTGAGATGAATGGCAGTAGGAGCAGGGAGAGGTCTCAGTTTTAACAGCTGGCCTCCTATGCCTGGAAGTTTCATCCTCTTTTCTAAGCCCTTCTGTTACCAAGCTTGATTATCTGCTTGGTTCAGACAACCACAGCCCGGGCTTCTGGGCTCACCTACTTAACCTCTTTCACTTTCCTCTTCGTTTATGGCCCCATGCGATTTCTACAGTTTTTGAATTCAGCTATGCAGCTAAAATGCTCTTTGTTATATTTAGTTCAGAATCTCTAGGTATTTGAATGCAGAGATTTATAGTTACCTAGTCTGAAATTTGAATGTGTATCTTGCCCAAGACACATAGCCAATAAGGGACTTTTAAGAGAGGCTTCCTTACATTTGACTACACTCACCTTCTTTTTCCATCTAAGTCAGGTAAAAATAATAAACATTTGTGACTGAATTATCACTAAAAATAATTGACAAATACATCAGTTAATAATTCCAGTTCACAGAAATAGGTTGAATGATACAGTAGACTAAACTGTGTCCCCACAAAATCTCTGTCCATGCAAAACCTAAGAATGTGACCTAATTTGGAGATAGGATCTTTGCAGATGTCATTATGTCAAGATGAGGTCATACTGGATTTTTGTTCAGTCACTAAGTTGCATCCAACTCTTTGAGACCCCATGAACTGCAGCATGCTAGGCTTCCCTACCCTTCACTGTCTCCCGCAGTATACTCAAACTCATGTCTGTCAAGTTGATGATGCTATTTAACCATCTCATCCTCTGCTGGCCCCTTCTCTTTTGCCCTCAATCTTTCCCAACATCAGGGCCTTTTCCAGTGAGCCAGCTCTTTGCATCAGGTGACCAAAGTGTTAGAGCTTAGAGCTCTAATCCAATGACGACTGGTGTCTTTCTAAGAAGATACTCAGAGAAAGGAGATGCATGCAGAGGCTGAGGTTGGAGCCACGCTGCCACAAGGCTCCAGAGCAGGAAAAGGCGCGGAAAGTCTCTTCCGTAACGCCTGCAGAGTGACAGCAGTTCCGCCACCACCTTGATTTCAGGCTTGTAGCCCCTGGAACTATGGGAGAGTAAGTTTCTGTTGTTCTAAGTCACTAAGTTTGTGGTCATTTGTTATGGCAGCCCTAGGAAATTAATACAAGCGGATTTATTAAATGTCTGACTAAACCAAGATGCAGAGTTTCTTAGTAATTCTCCCAGAGGCTCTTAAGAACATATCTGATCCCTGTGTTTCAGTACCGTTCTCATTCTCTTTCATTTCTCACCAGGTACTGACAGTTGTTCTTTGATTACATCTGCAAGTCCTTTAAGTGCACTGGGATATGACTTATCTGTCTGTCTCGAGGAAGGGCACTACCATCCTACCAATTACTCAGACTAGATACGGATGTCGTCCTTGTCGCCTGTTTCTCCTCCATACATTTAATCAATAACCAAGTTCTGCATCACCTTCCTATCCCTTAAACCCATCCATGTCTCTGTGACAGGGTTCTACCTCTGTACCCCTGTTTTATGTATTTGTTTATCCATCCATCCAATAAATACTAAATAGCCACTATGAGACAAGCATTTTGCAAGGCACTCTGAATACAAAAATAAATTGGAGAAAAGACTGGGCCCCTGCTTGATAACATAGCATAGGGAGTAGACATTAATCAAATAATCTCACAGATTAATGTAAAACTATCTCAATAGCAAACGCACTGAAAGAGAGGTTTCATAGTGCTGGGAATGAGGCCCTTTGAAGAGTCTGTTTTCTCCCTCTAGACTGGAAGTCAATTTGTGACAACTAACAAGGATGCTTAAAAGGAATGGCTGAATTTATATGAGTTCTCTACATTTATGATACAGCTCCAGTGTTTTTCTTGATTTACATTTTATTCTATGATAAGTATAGTTTTAATAATTATTTTAAAACCCACAACCAGTAGGATATTTGAAATCATCTTGGATGTACTACATTGCCTTACTTGGGATGTACTGAGATGAACAGCAACCTGGCTCACCCATTATCACAGAAGTGACATCGCTTTTTAATGCCTGTTTATGCCAGTCTCTTCCTATAGGCTGGAAGCCTCTGGCAGACTGGGGTATGCCTTGCTCACTTGTTGTTGTTCAGTTGCTCAGTCCTGTCAGACTCTGTGACCCCATGGACTGCCGCACTCCAGGCTCCTCTGTCCTCCACTCTCTCCCAGAGCTTGCTCAAACTCATGTCCACTGAGTCAGTGATGCCATCCAGCCATCTAATCCTCTGTCGTCCCTGTCCCCTCCTGCCTTCAATCTTTCCCAGCATCAGGGTTTTTCCAGTGAGTCAGCTCTTTGCATCAGGTAGCCAAAGTACAGGAACTTCAGCTTCAACGAAAACCTTCCACTGGATATTCAGGGTTTGATTTCCTTTAGGATTGATGGATTTGATCTCCTTGAGGTCCAAGGGACATCACAGTTCAAATGCATCCGTTCTTGGGTGCTCATTGTTCTTTGTGAGCCAACTCTCACATCCATACATGACTGCTGGAAAAACCATAGCTTTGGCTATTATGGACCTTTGTCAGCAAAGTGATGCCTGCTTTTTAAATATACTGTTTAGGTTTGTCAGAGCTTTCTTTCCAAGGAGCAAGCATCTCTTAGTTTCATGTCTGCAGTCAACATCTGCAGTGATTTTGAAGCCCAATAAAATTAAATCAGTCACTGTTTCCACTTTTTTCCCATCTATTTGCCATGAAGTGATGGGATTGGATGCCATGATCTTAGCTTTTTGAATGTTGAATTTCAAGTCAGCTTTTTCACTCTCCTATTTCACTTTCAGCAAGAGGCTCTTTAGTTGCTGCTTTTCTCTTTCTGCCATTAATGTGGTATCATCTTCACATCTGCATATCTTAGGTTGTTGACTTCTTTCCCGACAATCTTGATTCCAGCTTGTGATTTTAGAGCCCAGAATTCCACATGACTTACTCTGCATAGAAGTTAAATAAGCATGGCAAGAATATACAGCCTTGTCATACTTCTTTCTCAATTTTGAACTAGTCTGCTGTTCCATGTCCAGTTCTGTTCCTTCTTGGCCTGCATATAGGTTTCTCAGGAGACAGGTAAGGTGGTCTGGTTAACTACCATGCTCCAAAACAATAAAACTCTACTGACAGTACTGAGGAGACCCTAAAACAGCTTTCAAATATTTCTGAATGAATGGGTAGGCTGAAAATAACAGTGAGACCTGTGAACCCCTTTTTGACAGTTTATTGAATGTGAATGTCCTGAAAATGATAGAAGAAAAAAAAGAAACACAGCAAAATATTGGATCTCTACCAAAGATATGCTTTCAGAGAGTTTTTTAAACCTTCGGCATTGTTTAATTTCATTCACGGATGAGCAAGAGAACTAAGAATCTCCGACTCACTTACTCCCACTCTAAAATATAGCTTGATCCATTTGTCCAAATGATTCTTTAATGTGAAACCCTCCACACAGTGTGCAAACACTGCCAATTATTTCCTGAACAGCAACAAGTCAATGAACCAAACTAAGTGCCTTTTCTTATCCCCTAATTAAAATTCTTCCCAGTGGTTTAAGTTCCTAAGCACAACATTAAAATAGTATGCTATAATTCAAGGTCATGCTTGTGCTGAATAAATTAGCTTAATTCAAGTGTCACATTGAATATGAATATTGAGTACATGAACATTTGCTCTTGGTGCTTGGAAGGTTCATGGGATTGTTGAATAATCTTTGGATATTACCATGAAAACCTCTTCAGAGGAAGAAAGATATTGTCCCTTACCTTTCCTTGAGTTATAGAGTAAACTCCTATGGTTTTTTTCTTTTTTCTTTTTCCGTTAGTGATTAATTGAAACATGAAGAATGAAGTATTTTTTATTAAGAATATAGTAAATAAGAACAAATGCTAGAGTGAAGTAGGGCTTAACATTGAAAGGGATTCTAAAATATTACAGGCTTGCAGATTGGTTACACAGACATTAATTTTGATCTGAAATGTGATGGATAGTCTTCATTAGACATGTGTTGTTTGGATACATCTCTCATACTTAAGTAGTTTGTATTTAACACGGAGCATTCAACTCCTTTAGATCATAAGAAAATATGTGTAAATCCCACACACAGATTAATCTTATGTTTGTTCAGAAATATTAATGTAATTTATAATGCTGAGGATACTCAGTCTTTGGAGAAAGTAAAATCAGAAAATAAAAGAGGGTACATAGGCTTTCTCCTTTACCCTTTATAGGGGTTGTGGAATGCTGCCTCCACTTCAGTGCATAGGTCTGCCACTCTGTGGAGCCCCCATTAAAACACACATCTGTAAAAGGTAATAGTTCTTCTGAGTAATAAGAACAGGCCAGCCTTCCCTCTGAGCACACAGGCCCTGCCAGTTCAAGCCACGGATTCATGATGGTCAGATTTTTCCTTGCATACCAGTGTCAACCCCACTGGTAATATCTGGTGTAGGCACTGTTTTGAAATGTACCATAACTTATTTTTGATGTCTATTTTTATGTGAGGAGAATATAGTGCCAAACATTTGCATAACTGTTTGGGCCTAAAAATAAATGCTATACCTTCATAAGTGCATCCCACGTGGCCTAGTTGTTCAGGGTTCTAGTTTACTCTCCCAAATTTGCCAACCAAGGAAAAAATCTTTCCAGGGAAAGATCCAGGAAATTACAAGCACAGCCATTCTTTGCCAAGTCTCTACAATGAAGCTACTTTGCCTTAAGGTCAGGATTGGTTCCAGAAACTCAAAGTGAAAATATTTCTAGCATCTCACTGGGATAGGAGAGAGTTATAGACTCCATGAGAAAGCTTAGGTTCCTCTCACTTAAAATGAGCCCGAGTTGTTTTATTTGACTCCAAAGGGACTTTGTTCAATCAAAGAGTCTCACAGCAAATATTCCAGTTATATCATTTCAGGCTTTATTTCCTGCAGCCTAAAGCTACCCTCAGAGCAGAGGAAAGGGGGACCCACGTGAGAGCATGTCTGTTAGAGGATCTGTCAAAAGCGCTAGGCAGCTTGGCCTCCTGCATCACGCAGATGGTTTGCTCAGGCCGGCTTGAGCCCAGAGCAGAAAGCTCCCCTGCGCAGAAGAGCACCGTATTTTGGTACAGTTTTCAAATGCAGGTAGAGAAAGGCTCGGGTTGGACTCTTTTTAAAACTGAAGAATTTAGCTTCTAGAGTCTTATTGCTTTTTCTCCCAAATATGAGTTTCTGTGGCATCAGTTGTCCCAAACCTTACTTGACATGAAAAGCAGTCAAGACAAGAGGACTATTTTTTTTAAAAGCAATTTAAGGTAACTTTTAGGCTTTCCCTGGTGGATCAGGGGTAAAGAATCCATGTGCAATGCAGGAGACTCAAGTTCGATCCCTGGGTCAGGAAGATCCCCTGGAAGAGAAAATGCTAACCCACTCCATACTGTTGCCTGGAGAATCCCATGGACAGAGGGGCCTGGAGGGCTACAGTCCATGGGGTCGCAGAAGAGTCAGACACGACTTAGCAACTAAAACAAACAACAAAACAACTTTCAAATACGATTCCACAGGAAAAAGGAGGTGGGAGGGAACGATGTGCAAGTATGTCCAAGCATTTTGAAAATAACTATAAAAAGAGAATTTTACTTCTTGGTTTATATTTTGCCTACATTGGGGAGAGGAATTACAAGGCATACCAAGCCTGGCACTCAGTGAGGGAAACAGGCCCGTGAGGAATCTTTCCCTGTGTCACTGTGGGGACCTTTGCGGACGGTAGCACATAGCCTTACGTTCCCTTCCTCTGTTGGCTCTTGAGACTGCAGAGCCCACGTCCTTGGATAGTCTGACGTTACCCTGCAGCGTCCCTAGTGAGAGTTGGAAGGGCAGGATCCACCTTGGCCCTCGTGTATACCGCATGGCTCACTCTGTAAAACACTCATGACATAGTAACAGTCTTCTTGGGAACTAAGCTGGAACTTATTCTTTTTTGTAAGTCTTTGTTGAATTTTCTACCATATTGCTTCTGGTTTGCATTTTGGGATTTTTTGCCACAAGGTATGTGGGATCCTAGCTCCTGGACCAGAGATGGAACCCACACCCCCTGCATTGGAAGGCAAAGCCTAACCAGGGAAGTCTGAGCTGGGATCTCAAACGGCATCTGTCTACTATGAATACATGAAGAAGGAATCTTGACTTAATGTCCCAAATCAGGAAAGCTTAGAAGGAAATATTTCAGCACTGTCGCATACTCAAATTTGCTAAAGATGATTAATCTAAGAGGGAAAACTCAACAGTATGATGGGTAAGCAGCATTGAAACAAATCCATCCAAAGAAATTCATAAAATGTAAACAAAGAACGCAGTGTACACAAGGCAATATTTTGCTGGCTGAATTCTTTTATGACATTCATGGAGTGGAAGTCAAGTAATAAAAAATATTCCTTCAAAATACGTTGATTTTTGAGGCAGCATTACTAAGATTTTGGTAAAAATATCGTATTTAACTCAACTTACTGACATCTAAATCAAGCTTTGTAGTATATCTCTGTTTCCCAAAACAGGTGCCAATATAAATTCAGTTTGGTTCAACTTGATATAGCCTTGGGAACAGCTTATAAGCTTAAATACTAAATTGGGCCCTTGGGATATACAAAGGTGCTTGGAGTCTGGGACAGGAAAACAAAGATACAGATCCAGAATTAGCAAGAATTTATTGAGAACCTACTATGTGTTCTACACTGCTTCAGTTTTTTAATCTACTATTCTAGTTTTTTTAATCAAATATTCTAATTATCAGTTCATCATTTTTGCTTGTTTTTCAGTCATGTGTGCTACAAAAGAGGTGCAAAGAGCCAACTAAGAAATTGTTAGCTGAATAAGGCACATTGAATAACCATACTAATGAAAATAAGAAAGCAAATACTGAGAATGCTCCATGTGCTAACACTGTTCTGAGCATTTGACATGCAGTTAACTCATTTATTGGGTTTCCCAAGTGGCACTAGTGGTAAAGAACCCACCTGCCAATAGGAGACATAAGAGATGTGGGTTTGATTCCTGGATCTGGAAGACCCCCTGGAGAAGGCAGTGGGAACCCACTCCAATATTTTTGCCATGAAGAATCACATGGACAGAGGAGTCCATAGGGTCGCAAAGAGTCGGACACTATTGAAGTGACTTAGCACACACACCTGCAACTCATTTATTCCTCACAACTCTGAGGTAGATGCTACATTCCCATCCTATACAAAAGGGTACTGAGGAACAGTAAATTGCTTTACTCACTTCTGTTATTAAAAGTGTGAATTTATCTCCATTCCCTCCAGAAACCCCACTGGAAAGAAAAGGAAAAGGTATACATTTCTAATGACAAAGAAAAGGGGGAAAGACAAAACAGCTGATAGGAGATGTCAAGTCTTTCTTTTTTTTCCGACAAGGGAGAGGTGACTGACTGACTACAAGGCAGAGGATGTGGACTCCTAAGCATAATACAGAAAGAAGCTGAAACCCCAGCAGAACTCCGGGCAGCTCCAGAGTTGGAGGTACCAAATATCAGTGAAGTGGTGAAGGCTGAGCCTGAGAACAGGACATCAGGGCCCCAGTCCACACCTTTTCTCAACTGCACGAGTAAGTTCCAGGTCAGGGAGGAGAACGAGTCTCACGGTCTTGAGAAAGTGGGCCCTAGTAGCTGGAGTCAGACACAAGCAAGAAGTAGGGCTGGCGGACAGACGCAGGCCACTGACTCCTGCTCACATCCGGACGCCAGAGCGTGTATGAGACTGAGTCCCCACGGAAAGAGCCGGGAGAAACTCAGCCATGCTGAGGAAAAGATCTCTAGATGCCGCGCTGAGGGGCCTCCACCTGGGAAGGCTGACACGACATCCACCCACTGCCTGGTGAACCCACTTGTTAATAAATCCTTCCCACATTTGGAGGCGCTCTCATAACTTTTGAGTGTCTCTTTTTTTTAGTAAGAATATTTGATATTACCAGTTATCAGCATGAAAGACCAAGGGAAAAGGAAAAAAGGCTGACTGGTTACGAAGAGAAGATAATACAGGAATAATAAGACAAATGATCTTCCTTCAGAGATAGACCACATTGTAAAACAAGTAAAAGATACCTAAAAAAATGGAATGAAAAGTAACTCTTGGAAACAATAGTAATAATACTAGAAATAAAACAAGTGTTGGAAGATAAAATTGAGACAATCTGCACAAAGAATAGCAAACATAAAATAGTGTACAAGAGAGAAAAATAAAGTTAAGAAAACCAGAGAATTGATCCAGGATGTCCACTGTCTAATGAACAGGAGTTCCAGAAGGAAAGGAAAGAGAAAATAGAGGAGAGGGAATTATAAAACAGACAAAAAAAAAAAAAAAAACACAAGTTTCCCTTGTCTGCAGCTGAAAGTGCCCACAAGTTTCTAACATAAATGAATAGTGTCCATATCGAGTAGCATCACGGTGAAAATTTACAGAACCAGGAGTAAGGAATTGATTCTAAAATCTTTCTGCAAGGTTAAGCAATCACACACACAAATACAAAAGCAAAATTGCAGTGGATATTCCAGCAGCAAGCATGGTAACTATAAGACTGCTGAACAATATCTTAAACGCGATATCCTAAAAAAAATATCTAAGAGAAATGATTTCTCACAGGAGTTTTCTATCCAGCTAACTGTCAATCAAATGTTGTTAGTATCTTTACTCAGGAAACTAGTAAAAAGTTGCCACAGCAAAGCAGAAGAATGAATCTGGAAGGAGAACAGAAGAACCAGGACACAAGAGTTCCAATGAAAGTTTTGGCTTTAGGGAAGCCCCTTTAAGGGAAGTATGAACCAGGCTTAAAGATACACTGATCCTAATGGGGCTCCCCTGGTGGGCTCAGACAGCAAAGAATCTACCTGCAATGCAAGAGACCTGGGTTCGATCCCCAATAGAACAGAGAATACAGACTTATAGAACTAGGGTCTCCAGGGAATTTTTTTTTTAATTATTTTGTCAGAGCATTTGGAAAATTTATGAAGAAGCACTCTATAAGCCTGTTGAGAAAATTACCAGTAAGTATATAGAAAATCAGTAAATAATATGTCAATGAGAGTTACGTTTTACTCATAATAAAAGATAGTACTGTAGAGGAATATTACAAGACTCAGCCATAAACACTAATTATGTGATTGTAATAAAGTAAACATTGACTAGTGATTTAATCCCAAACTATGAGCATGTATTTATTTTAAAAGAATAGGAGGAGCAAACCTGCAGGGGGAAGCTAAATTTCAATCGCAGATGAGATGACAGTAGATAATGCCTATATTTTATAAAGAAAAAATAGCAGGAAAAGCATACGATTCAAAAATATGGACATGAATACCAAAACAATTTCAGAGCAGTTACTTCTGGGGAATAGAAATAGGGATGTGAAGGAGAAAAACCAAGGACTGCTTATTTTAATAATAATGTTGTATTATTTAATGTTTTCTATTTTTTATTATTTCAATAATTATGTTACAGCACTTAATGTTTTTTAATTTTGTTTTCTAAATTATTTCAATCATACATATAAATGTAGAGGATTCATATATTAAATTCATGTAATTGCGGCAAATTTTTAAAAATATATTGTTGAAGTTTGGGGGTACTATCTAATCTTATTCCTACTCTTTTCCTTCCTGGAAAAATTGCTATGCTGCAAACCTTTGTATATTTTTTATACCATCATCCTGTGGGTTCACCTCTACAAATAAAATGTTACACTGTTTCAGACTTTCAAACTTGATAGAAACAACATCATATTGTACATGTCATTTTGCAATTTGCTTTTGCATTACATACTATGTTCCTGAGATTTAACTCAGATGATGATAGTTGCAGATCATTTAACTGCTGTCTATATTCAACTGAATGCCTCCTGAGAAATCTGTATGCGGGTCAAGAAGCAACAGTTAGAACCGGACATGGAACAATAGACTGGTTCCAAATTGGGCAAGGAGTTTGTCAAGGCTGTATATTATCACCTGCTTATTTAACTTATAGGCAGAGTACGTCATGTGAAATTCTGGGCTGGATGAAGCACAAGCGGGAATCAAGATTTCTGGGAGAAATATCAATAACCTTGGGTATGCAGATGACACCACCCTTATGGCAGAAAGCAAAGAACTAAAGAGCCTCTTGATGAAAGTGTCAGAGAAGAGTGAAAAAGTTGGCTTAAAACTCAACATTCAGAAAACTAAGATCATGGCATCCAGTCCCATCACTTCACGGCAAATAGATGGGGAAACAATGGAAACAGTGACAGGCTTTATTTTTTGTGTTCCAAAATCACTGTGAACAGTGACTGCAACCATGAAATTAAAAGATGCTTACTCCTTGGAAGAGAAGCTATGACCAACCTAGACAGCATATTAAAAATCCAGAGACATTACTTTGTCAGCAAAGGTCCATCTGTCAAAGCTATGGTTTTTCCACTAGTCATGTATGGTTGTGAGAGTTGGATTATAAAGAAAACTGAGCACTGGAGAATTAATGCCTTTGAACTGTGGTGTTGGAGAAGACGCTTGAGAGTCCCTTGGACTGCAAGGAGATCCAACCAGTCAATCCTAAAGGAAATCAGTCCTGAGTGTTCATTGGAAGGACTGATGCTGAAACTGAAACTCCAATGCTTTGGCCACATGATGCGAAGAACTGACTCATTGGAAAAGACCCTGATGCTAGGAAAGATTGAGGGCAGAAGGAGAAGGAGATGACAGAGGATGAGATGGCTGGATGGCATCTCTGACTCAATGGACATGAATTTGGGTAAACTCCAGGAGTTGGTGATGGACAGGGAGGCCTGGGGTGCTGCATTTCATGGGGTTGCAAAGAGTTGGACACAACTGAGTGACTGAACCGAACTGAATGTTATTAATTACAAGAATATGTACATACTTTCTATAAATGTTGGATGTGTCATGCTCTGCACATTCAGTGATACATTCAAAGACATTGTCAGATTCAAAACACAGGTAATATAGCATGAAAAATATAGAATCTGTTAAAAGCAATTTCAATTTTGTCTAAAGTCTCCATGAGACAAGTCAAAGGAGAGCCATTAATTACACACAGCAAGTCATCTTAAAAATCCCTTTCTTCTCAGCTTTGTCTTCAGTCTGTTTATATCTTGCCTTAGCTCTCTAGTCTCAGTCTCTATACTTCCCAAACTTGCTCCAAACTCAGCCTCAGGGGCTGTTTATGTCTCTGCCCTTGGCTCTCAATTCTCAATATCACCGGCTACCTCCCTTTCTCCTTCCCCAAATCGATTCCCGACATAGTCCCTTTCTGGGCTGAAGCTCTCTCCACTTCCCTGAACAGAACCATGACCAAGGTCAGTAAGACCAAAATACAAGAATTTTTACCTGCGAAAGCTGGGGTAGGTGAAGCAGCCTGAGTTTATTGTGAGCCTGTCATCTTGATGAACAACTTCTATATTTTCAGTCTGTGGAAATGTGATGGATTTGCAGTAACTCTTCAGCCCCGAGGGTCCCTGGCCTATGGTAGAAATTACTACCTCACATTGTACCTTCTTCAAATCTCTGCAGGACCCAGCTTAATAATTTTCACAGTGTGTTTTATGACAGTACAGGACAGCAACATTTTCTAAAGCCAAACTGATTTTGAAACATGTCCACTCCAATAAATCATCATTCCCACCTTGACTAACGTACTGACTCACTTGGCTGAGAAAAGAAGTCACAGCCAGCTTTGGAGTGCATTCAGGTTGATTCAAACACCAAAAGAAAAGAAAAGAAATTGAAAGTGTTTTGCTGTTTGTTTACCCCACAAATTGGCCAGTTTTCCATGTATTTTTTTCTTATTTACTGACTCACATTTGGCACTCTGCATGATCTACATGAATATACTATAAACCTCAGCAGAATAAAAGTTTAAAAGTTGACCAGGGATGCAAGAGGAAAGGGGGGGGCAGAAATAATTTCTAGAGAATTCTGACATCTCATTTTCTTAGCCAAAATAGGAAAATGATGCCTCTCCCAACCTAAAACCTCAATCTGTACCACTTTAAGTATATAAGATTAAAAAAAAAAAGTAAGGCCTTCTCTTCTATTGGAAAATGTCATTCTGAAAATGACCCACTGAGAAGTAAAACAGTACAGTAAGTCTCCTACATACGATCCTTCAACTATTGGACTTTCACAGATTCGAACCTGCATTGCATCAGTATTGAAATGCATCAGTGCAGCAATTGGCATGAGTGAAACTGCAGCTTGCCCCCCATCTCTGTTGCTGACCATCCTTCAGCTCTACCAACTCCCACCTACTCTCCTTCCTCCAGTCAGTAACTGTTCTTGCTGCCTCGATGCCAACCCCTGTATGCCAGCTGTACTACCTCACTTTTCAAGGTACTATACTGTAAGACTCAAATGTTTTCTTTATTTTTTGTGTTTACTTTTATGTATTATTTATGTGAAAAGTACCATATACCTATTAGAGTACAGTGTTATAAAGCCGACTGTGTTAGTTGGGTATGCAGGCTAGCTTTATATGTAGGGGACTTACTGTAATGAAGAAAAATAAATAAGTAGGCAAGCACAAAAATAACTAATAAGTTCATACCCACAGGTATTGCCATGTGCCATGAATTGGGAGGAGGAGAGAGTGCAATGAGAACATGAAACCAGATGCCAGAAGCTTTGCTTGAAGACTAGGCTTTCCCACCAAAGGTCCAGGCTCAAATAGCGATTCTTTCCATCGCCATCTTCCTAAGGTAGTTTTGGCTATGTTTTTCTAGGTCCCTAAGGTTTCTTGCAACTTTGTCAATCAGAATTCTAAAATTCTGTAATCAGTCTCACACACTGACCCTTGGTTCTAAAAAACAAACACTGTGGAAAGAATATTAAATTTGGAATCAGAAGAGAGAAGTTTGGATCCTTGCTGTGCCCTCAGATCTGTATGATTTAGGGCAAATCAGCCTTCCTTCCTTCTTCCGCTCCTCCTCTTTTTCCTTCTCATTATTATTATTATCATTACTTTCGTTACTATTACTTATTATTTCCTCAACATGTGATGATGTTTTCTTAAAGTGTTGTGAGGTTAGATACCATAAACAAATGTATACTCTAAATGATAAACACTAAGCAAATATCTGCATGTATCTGTTGACAGAACTTATTACTCAGTTGGTAGTAAGATGGTGGTTGGTTGAAATTTCCCAGGATAAAGCTAAGATATATCACCTTTCCTCTCCAAAACAGTTTATTTGCACAGACCCAGGAGCCAAAATCGTGAAATAGTGTTATGATCCTTTATTCTATTTTAAAAATCTGAAACAATTTCTATAATAAGAGAAAGGAAAGATCACTGACAGTATCCCTCAAGTAATTAAAAACCTATCATTATAGTTCTTGCTGTTGTTCAGCCTCTAAGACGTGTCTGACTCACTGCAATCCTGTGACTGCAGCATGCCAGGCGGCCCTCTCCCTCACCATCTCCCAGAGTTTGTCCAAGTTCAAGTCCATTGAATCGGTGATGCTATCCAACCATTTCATCCTCATTATAGTCATTTTATACCAATCATTATAGTTCTTTTCTTTCAATTAAATGGGCCATGTAATAATGTCCAAGTCAGTTCAGGTTGCTATAAAAAGTCTCATAGACAGATTTATAAACAACAGATATTTATTTCTCACAATTGTGGAGGCTGGAAGTCTGAGATCAGAGTGCAGACTGCAGACTGCTCGTTGTATCCTTGAATGGCAGGAAAAAGCAAGCTAGCTCTCTGCGCTTTCATCAGGGCATCAGCCCTGAACATGAGGGCTCCATCCTCCTGACCTAATCACCTCCCAAAGGCCTTACCTCCAAATACCATCACATTGGGGATTAAATTTCAACATATGAATTCAGGTGGGGGGGGGACATAAACATTCAGTCCATAACAAATAGTGCTATACCAAAGCAAGAGAGAAAACTCAGCAAATTCAAACATGCAGCATCACTCAATAAAGTCTACAGTGCAAACCGAGTTCTATACCATTTATACACCTCAGGCTTCCCTTGTGGGTCAGCTGGTAAAGAATCTGCCTGCAATTTGGGAGACCTGGGTTCAATTTCTGGGTTGGGAACATTTCCTGGAGAAGGGAAAGGCTACCCACTCCAGTACTCTGGCCTGGAGAATTCCATGGCCTACAGTCCATGGGGTTGCAAAGAGTTGGACATGACTGAGCAACTTTCATTTTTATACACTTGGGTTTAGAGGGAAAACAGTCCATCCGTGGGTATTTACTTTCCCTTCACCTTCAGCACCTTTGGATTTTTTTTCTCCTCCTGACTTTTAAACAATTTTACCAAGCCCTTATTGTCTAGCTGACCAAGAGTTACCAAGAGATACTTACTCTGGGGGAAAATAAATTAAAAATTAGTGCTGGCTGCCATCTTCACGTTGAAGGTTATGCAAATGTTCATCTGTTTCTTTGAAGCCTTGAACATCCTCTGGGAACAACAGCCTCTTTGCCAGAATTTGTGTTCTTACTAATGTTTAAAATCAACGTGCATTTACCTATAGCTCAGAAGTAAGCCAGCCAACAGTTTTTACAATATTAAAATGATCAGAAGGTCTGCTTCCAAACGGTCAATCTCATGCCAGAGATGTGGTTCGCTTGGGCCACTGTAAACTTCAGATTCACGCCAATGAGCCTTTATCCCCCGCGCCCACAAGCTGATAGATTGGAACAGTCTCATCCAGGGAAACCTTGCAGACTGAGAAAAGAACTTACCCAAACTTTTAAGGTGCTCTTCCTCCCTCCCTTCCTAAATGGAATGAAATTTAATCAAATGAAATAGTCCTGGAATTGGATATTCGGATTAAAGGCTAAATAGGCAGAAATCTCCCACCCCTTTTTGTAATGCTCTGGCTTAAACAGAAAAATCTTTCCAAAAAGAGTCCAATTTCCTGGCCACATATGGGGTGTGAACCAGGGCTGAATGTTTTAGAAAAAAATCAATCATATCTTAGCGTAGTCATAATCTGCTTCCCAGGTGTCTCTTATGGTAAAGAACCTGCCTGCCAGTGCAGGAGGCCTAAGAGACAAGGCTTCTGTCCCTGGGTTGGGGAGATCCTCTGGAGGAGGGCATGGCAACACACTCTAGTATTCTTGCCTGGAGAATCTCGTGGACAGAGGAACCTGGTAGGCTACAGTCTGTGGGGTCACAAAGGAGGGCTGGGGGAGAAGGTGAATATCTTTGGGGTCTGTGGACAGTGGACATTTCACAAGATGTTCCTTGGGACACTTGGAAGACCCCTCCAGTCTCCTACTTCCCAGCAGAAATGCCTGTTCATTTACCATCAGGACTTTATAACTTTGGTTTACAATCTGACCCTTGCTTAGTCAACAGACACTATTTATTGAGCACTTGCTATGTGCCTGGAATGGGACTGGGATCTGAGGTTGGATTCAAAGACTGTTTTGGGTGTAAGATAGATGGATAATGAGTAGATAGAGATTTTTTTTTTTAATCACACTAAGATCAAAGTTCAAAATCCCATCTGCCTGTCTAACTTCCTGCTGTGGTGCTTCCTCTCTCACGTACTTCTCTGTAACACACTACTTTTCTTTCTACTCCTCAGGCTTTAAACTCACTTCTGCCTCAAGGTCCTTGCACATCCCCTGTTTCTGGAACCCTGGACCTCCATCCCTACCTTCAGGTCTTTGCTCAGATGGTCCCTCCTCATAGAGGTCTCTCCTGACCAGCGTATCTGAAGTAGCTATTTCACCCCTCACGGTTGCAACATCCTAATGTCATTCTCTGTATGACTCCGATTCCTACTTTAAAAAATAACATAGGGTTTCTGCACGGCTTGTATGTCGCTTGTCATCCTCTTGCACTCGACCATCTTCCTGCATGCCTGTGTTGTCCCGAAGAGGCACCGGGGTCTGAGCTCAGTCATTACCCTACTGTCTCCCTCCAGTCTCCACACCCTGGTCATAGTGCAGCCGCATCAAAGAATTTATCCTTGCAAAATAAACTTTTGCAAAAATAAAAGTAATAATGTAATTTTGTATTTTTGGCATTTACCTTTTTCATAAAAGTGTAAAACAAAATACTGTCATTCTATTTGATTGAAGGCACAGCCAGGTAGGGTCTGGTTGATCGTGGCTTTCTAGTTGGAGGGTTCTTAGCATCTCTGTCAGGATTCCAGAGTAAGTGTCTGGGGAACATAGGCTGCTTTTGAGAACTGGAGCAGGTCTGCTGGGGGAAATCAAACTGCCCGCTAGTTGAATCCATCGTGAGTCTGTTTCCTCCTAGAAATACAAGGAGGGTGACAACAGCACATATTTTTACGGCCTTTTGCAATTGAAAAAGCACTTTGACACGAGTCTTGTCTTTATCCCAGGCTGTTTGCTCCTTGGATAGGAGAGACTCGGTTTGGAATTCAGGCTACCGAGAACAAGCAGGGGTATAAACCATCTTCCGGAAAGAGAGTAAGGAGGGTGCGGTGTGAGCACACCCTAGCACAGCTCCTCCTGAAACAGGAGGAGGAACGTGTCGTCTGCGTCCTCGAAGGCCAGCAAGCCGGAGGGCAGATGCTCTGAGGCATCGGGATTAATAATCGCTGTGCTACGTGCGGTGCAGTGCTTAATCGCTCAGCCGTGTCCAACTCTTTGCGACCCCACAGACTATAACCCTCCAGGCTCCTCTGTCCTTGGGATTCTCCAGGCAAGAATACTGGAGTGGTTGCCATGCCCTCCTCCAGGGGATCTTCCCAAGCCAGGGATCGAACCCAGGTCTCCCGCGTTGCAGGCGGATTCTTTGCTGTCTGAGCCACCGGGGAGCCCTGAATAACGGCTACTATGTTCCAAGTACCCACCAGGTGCTGCAGCACACGGGCTCAGTAGTTGTGGAGCAGGGCTTAGTTGCCCCACAGCATGTGGGCTCTTCCCGGGCCAGGGATGAAACCCATGACCCCTGCATTGGCAGGTGGATTCCTATCCACTGTACCATCAGGGAAGTCCCATGTGGGATAGGTTTGCCTTTTTTGGGCATAGCACCTGGTGGGTCCTTGGTACATAGTAGCCATTATTCAAGGCTTCCCTGGTGGCTCAGAAAGCCATTATTAACCCCGATGCCTCAGAGCATCTGCCCTCCGGCTTGCTGGCCTTCGAGGACGCAGACGACACGTTCCTCCTCCTGTTTCAGGAGGAGCTGTGCTAGGGTGTGCTCACACCGCACCCTCCTTACTCTCTTTCCGGAAGATGGTTTATACCCCTGCTTGTTCTCGGTAGCCTGAATTCCAAACCGAGTCTCTCCTATCCAAGGAGCAAACAGCCTGGGATAAAGACAAGACTCGTGTCAAAGTGCTTTTTCAATTGCAAAAGGCCGTAAAAATATGTGCTGTTGTCATCCTCCTTGTATTTCTAGGAGGAAACAGACTCACGATGGATACTACTAGTGGGCAGTTTAGCGGGCAGACCTGCTCCAGTTCTCAAGAGCAGCCTATGTTCCCCAGACACTTCACTCTGGGGCACTGACAGAGATGCTAAGAAGCCTGTGGGACAGGGTCATTGCCTCTAGAGCCCCAGCTAGAAAGCCACGGTTAACCAGACCCTACCTGGCTGTGCCTTCAGTTAAAGAGAGTGACAGGTTATTGTTTTACACTTTTATGAAAAATACCAAAAAGACAAAATTACATTATTACTTATTTTTATTTTTGCAAAAGTTTATTTTGCAAGGGTAAACTTAGGGTATGCCCCGTGGTAATTCACTGAGTGCACGTTTATGAGGCTGCACTATGACCAGGGCGTGGAGACTGGAGGGAGACAGTAGGGTAAAGACTGAGCTCAGACCCTGGTCCGTCTTTGAGACAACACGGGCATGCAGGAAGATGGTTGAGTGCAAAAGGATGACAAGCGACATACAAGCCGTGCAGAAACCCTATGTTAATTTTTAAAGTAGGAGTCGAAATCATGCAGAGAATGAGGTTAGGATGTTGCAACCGTGAGGGGTGAAATAGCTACTTCAGATACACTGGTCAGGAGAGACCTCTATGAGGAGGGACCATCTGAGCAAAGACCTGAACGTAGGGATGGAGGTCCAGGGTTCCAGAAACAGGGGATGTACCGCAACTAGGGAAAGGTCCGTGCAGCAACGAAGATCCAGCACAACCAAAACTAACTAAATAAATTAAATTATCCCCCAAAATAGCCCACATGATTGGTTTGGATTTGCTGGGAGATGGGTGTTGGAGAGCAAAAGGATTTTTTGCAAACCAAACCTCAGAAACCGTAACCCATAATAGGTAACACAACCAACAAAAAGGAGCTTCTCTGTTCAGTGAGAGGTGATGGTGGAGCCATCCAGGCTTGTCTCCCCGCCCCTTCACTTGTCACTCCTATGGCCTGGAGACAAAGTGGGGGGTGCCCAGGACCATGCAGAACACAGTTGGGAAAACAGTGGATTGAGAAGCCCTTGGCTGGGAGAAGCACCTCGAGGGGAGAGAGGAAGCAAAAGGGGCAGGAAAGCGGGGTTGGGGGGAGTCATTTTCTTTTGTGGTTTTTCGGCTTTTCCTGACCTCTCCCCCACACTCTGATGAAGTCCCTCCCCATTGGAGAATTGCTGTGACCCTGAGTGACATCCTCAAGCAGATGTGAGCCTCCTGATCGTCAGCCGCTGCCCTTCCCAGGCTAGACATTTGCTGCTGGGAGAGGCGATTGTCCCGGACACCTTCACCATTTCTCTCCATTTACACCCCACTGTGGAGGCGGAACCAAAGTCATAACGCTGCCTACTTCCCTCCCCAGCATCCTTGAGCCCTTGTGCTGTAAAACGCATCCTTGCTGCTGAGAGCTCTGCCTGCAAACCTCAGGGAACCTTGAGAAGTCCGACCTCCTTGCAGCACCTCCATCCTTCTTTCTGGGCCCTGACAGGTATTGATTTAGCAGGGACACAGATGGCCTGGGGAGCTCACCTCGCCCTGACTTCCGCAGCCACCTCTCAACAGTGTTTGGCGAAGACTCAGGAGCTTGTCATCTATCATACTCACCTTTCATATTCCAGACAGCCTTCCTGGATGTTTTCTTATCTTGTCACTGCTAATAGAGCCCTTACCTGTTAGAGGGCCCTGCCAGCTTCTGCCCTTCCACCGACACAACCCCCTAGAATAACTTCAGTGATGAAAATGAGGAAATAAAGCTTTGAATGTAAACATCATAGTACTTTTTTAAAAACACATTGGCTTTGGAATTGCGCGTTGGTAAAAATACAATCTCACCATTTTTTCTATAAAATTGAGTGAACCAGGGCTTTGCTGGGGGCCCGATGGTTAAGAATCTGCCTTGCAATGCAGGGGACACTGGTTTGATTCCTGCTCCAGAAAGATTCCACATACTGTGGGACTACACTAAGCCCGCGCGCCACAGCTACTGAAGTGCGGGCGCTCTAGAGCCTGCGCTCTGCTAAAAGAGAAGCCCAAGCACCGCGGCTCGTGAACAGAGCCTGCCCTCTGCGACCGGAGAAAGCGCAGACGCAGTCATGAAGGCCAGTGCAGCCAAATAAATGAATAAATATTTAGCTGGGTAAGCCACACTTGAGACCCCACGGAACTGTGATAACTAATGAGATGCTAAGTAAAGTGTGCAGTGCAGCACCTGACATGAAGTAAGTGCTCAATAGGTATTGGTAAGTGAGTAACTCGACAAACGAGCACCAAGGCAAACAGATCAATGGACTGTATCACACACTATGCATACATTCCCTTGTTTGCTGGCTGGTGTCTCTACATTTCACGGGAAGGTACACTCCATGAGAATAGGGATTTTGCCTGATTTGTTTTTCTTGTATCCTCAGCTCCTTGATAAAGGACAAAAATGGTAGGGCCCTAACAGAAGCAGAAGATATTAAGAAGAGATGGCAAGAATACACAGAAGATTTGGACAAAAAAAGATCTTCATGACCCAGATAATCTTGATGGTGTGATCACTCACCTAGAGCCAGACATCCTAGAATGCAAAGTCAAGTGGGCCTTAGGAAGCATCACTACAAACAAAGCTAGTGGAGGTGATGGAATTCCAGTTGAGCTATTTCAAATCCTAAAAGATGATGCTGTGAAAGTGCTGCACTCAATATGCCAGAAAATTTAGAAAACTCAGAAGTGGCCACAGGACTGAAAAAGGTCAGTTTTCATTCCTATCCCAAAGAAAGGCAATGTCAAAGAATGCTCAAACTACCACACATTGCACTCATTTCACACACTAGTAAAGTAATGCACAAAATTCTCCAAGCCAGGCTTCAACAATACATGAACCATGAACTTCCAGATGTTCAAGCTGGTTTTAGAAAAGGTAGAGGAACCAGAAATCAAGTTGCCAACATTCGCTGGATCATCGAAAAAGCAAGAGAGTTCCAGAAAATCATCTATTTCTGCTTTATTGACTATGCCAAAGCCTTTAACTATGTGGATCACAATAAATTGTGGAAAATTCTGAAAGAGATGGGAATACCAGACCACCTGACCTGCCTCTTGAGAAACCTGTATGCAGGTCAGGAAGCAACAGTTAGAACTAGACATGGAACAACAGACTGGTTCCAAATAGGAAAAGGAGTACGTCAAGGCTGTATATTGTTACCCGATTATTTAACTTACATACAGAGTACATCAGGCAAAATGTCAGCTGGATGAAGCACGAGCTGGAATCAAGATTGCCAGGAGAAATATCAATAACCTCAGATATGCAGGTGACACCACCCTTATGGCAGAAAGTGAAGAAGAACTAAAGAGCCTCTTGATGAAAGTGAAAGAGGAAAGTGAAAAGTTGGCTTAAAGCTCAACATTCAGAAAACTAAGATCATGGCATCTGGTCCCAGCACTTCATGGGAAATAGATGGGGAAACAGTGGAAATGGTGGCAGACTTTATTTTCTTGGGCTCCAAAATTACTGCAGATGGTGACTGCAGCCATGAAATTAAAAGATGTTTGCTCCTTGGAAGGAAAGTTATGAATAACCTAGATAGCTTATTAAAAAGCAGAGACATTACTTTGTCAACGAAGGTCTGTCTAGTCAAGGCTATTGTTTTTCCAGTAGTCATGTGAGAGTTGGAATATAAAGAAAGCTGAGTGCAGAAGAATTGCTGCTTTTGAACTGTGTTGGAGAAGACTCTTGAGAGTCCCTTGGACTGCAAGAAGATCTAACCAGTCCATCCTAAAAGAAATCAGACCTGAATATTCATTGAAAGGAGTGATATTGAAGCTGAAACTCCAATAAATGCTTTGGCTACCTGAAGAGTTGACTCATTTGAAAAGACCCTGATGCTGGGAAAGATTGAAGGCAGGAGGAGAAGGGGACGACAGAGGATGAGATGGTTGGATTGCATCACCAACTCAATGGACAAGAGTTTGAGCAAGTGCCAGGAGTTGGTGGTGGACAGGGAAGCCTGGCATGCTGCAGTCCAAGGGGTTGCAAAGAGTCGGACACGACTGAGTGACTGAACTGAAAGCTCTTTGATGAGCACAGTGCATATACCAGCAGCTCAATAAGCCCTGCTAAGTGAGTAGATGTCCTCCTATATAATATGTCTTGGTCAATGAAAACAATCTGGTGAGAGAACCCCCAGCCTGCAGAGCAAGAGGAACCCTTGAATCACATCTCTCCTTCCTGACCGTGAGATCGAGAGTAGAGAAAGGAGATTCACCTGTTCCAGCAAGCTATATTTATAGACAGGTCACTGAGCCCTGAGGTGGTGGTTGTTGTTTAGTTGTTGAGTCTGACTTTGCAACCCCATGGACTGTAGCCCACTAGGCCCCTCTGTCTATGGGATTTCCCAGATAAAAATACTGGAGTGGGTTGCCATTGCCTTCACAGGGGATCTTCCCAATTCAGAGATGGAACCCGTGGCTCCTGCATTGGCAGGTGAATTCTTTACCATCTGAGCCACCTGGGAAGCAAGCCCTGAGGACAGAGTGTGTGCGTGTGCTTAGTCCCTCAGTCATGTCCGACTCTTTGCAAACCCCTAACTGCAGCTTGCCAGGCACCTCTGTCCCTGGGATTCTCCAGGCAAGAATACTGGAGCAGGTTGTCATTCCCTCCTGCAGGTGATCTTCCCAACCCAGAGATCCAACTCGGATCCTTTACCTTGAGTCACCAGAGTGACTAGATTTAACAAAATGTTAAATTTCTCCACAGTTAGAATTGCCCTTTCCTCAGTCCCATGTACCATTTGCTTATCTCCCTCTTTGCAGTCTAATTTCCCCCCACTCCCTTCGTCTTCCTTTCCATCCATATTTCTCATAACTTTGGAAGCAGGTCTCTCAATAGGTCTGCTAATCAGTGAGTCTACACTGTATTTCATCCTTTTAGCAAAGTAAGAGTTTTCCTTAACAGGTCTGATGTGGTCTGCCTAACCAGTGACATGTTTCAGCTGACAATAACTTGATTTGTTTTTTTCCTGAGGTATAAATTACAGACAGTGAAATAAACACATCCTACGTATGTGGGTTGGAAGGTTTTGATAGAGACATACACTTGTATAACAAACACACCTATCAAAACAGAACATCCCATTACCTCCGAACGATCCCTCCTGTCACTTCAAGCAAATCACTCTCTCTCTAGAAGCAACCACTGCTCTGTTTTCTATCAACATAACTTGGTTTTACCTACTCGGGAATTTTATAGAAATGGAAGTATATGTACTCTTTTTTTAGCTGGTTCCTCTTTGTATATGTTTGAAACTCACCCGCATTCTTGAATTTATCAGATATTGCTTTGTTTTATAACCGAGTCATATTTCCTTGTATGAATATACAACAACTTGTTCATCTGTCCACCTGTTAATGGACAACTTGGCTTTTTCCAGCTTTCAGCTTTTATGAAGAAAGCTATTTCAAACATACGTATACAAATCCTTTTGTGTGCACACAAGGCTTTTATTTTGACCTATCACATGTTTTTAGTTTTTGTTGTTGTTGTTTGGTAAGCACCTAGAAACGGAACTGCAGGGTCATAGAGTATGTCTTACTTTACCTTTATAATAAGCTGCCAAACTGCTTTCCAAAGTAGCTGAATTATTTTATATTTCAACCAGCAATGTGTGAAAGTGATTGCTCAGTGTCACCGTTAACATCTCATGTTGTCAATCTTTTTAATTTTAGTCATTTTAGTAGGTGTGCCCAAGATTTCATTGTAGCTTTATTTTGCATTTCTCCAATGACAGTTGATGCTAAGCACCTTATTATGTGTATTGGCTATTTAGAAATATTCCTGTATTAAATATCTGCTTGAGTTTTTCATGCAGTTTTCTTTCTTTAAAAATAAGTGTTTATTGTTGAGTTATAAGAATTATTTTTAAATTTTTAAGATGAGTTATTTTTAAGTCTTTTCACTTGTTTAAGGGTATCTAAAGAGCAGAGTATTTTTTTTTTTTTACTTTTCATGTTTTTTGAGCATTATACAGAACACTCTTACCTATTCCAAGGTAATAATGATGTTCACCTATATTTTCTTTGGGAATTTTCATAGTGTCAGTTTTTATATTAAGGTCTATAATCTATTCTGAACAAATTATAGTGTTGTACAAGGTAAAGACTGAGGTTAATTTTTTTCTATATAAACAACAGTTGCTCTAGTGCCATTTATTAAAAAGACTACCTTTGCCCTGATCGAATTATTGGGCAACTTTGTCAAAAATCAAAATTATAAGAATGGGTCTTATGAACTCTGTCTTATTAGTGTAATGTTATAGAAAATCTTGAAACCAGTGAATTTAAGTCCTTCAACCTTGTTCTTTTTCAAAATTGTTTCTCCTTTTTTGAATTGTTTGTATTTTTATGTAAATTTTAGAATTGTGTTGGGAGTTTCTATCTCAAAACCACATGGGTTTTTGCTGTGGTTGCACTGAATCTACAGATTAGTTTAAGAGGAATCATCATCTTAACAATACTGAATCTCCCAATTCTAGTACAAGGTACATTTCTCCACCCAAAGAGGCATTTCTTACTTTTTCCAGCAGCATTTTATAATTTTTATTTTAGAGAGTTTTCATATCTTTCATTAAATATTTCATTTTTATTTGTATAGCAAATTGCATTGTTTTATTAAATATACTATTCCAATTGTTATTACTTTGCAGAACAAAATTCATTTTTTTGAGTTTATATATTGTGTCTTTGATTAAGTCACTTGTTAGTTCTAGTATTTAGTTTTCTAATTGCTTTGAATTTCAGCACAACAAGCAATGTATCTGAATTTTTATTTTCCTTTCTACTCTTTATATCTATTTCTTTCCTGTGAATTATTCTACTAGCTAGTACCTTCAGTTAAATGCTGAGTTATTGTATTGAGTGAACATCCTTACTACTTTCACAGTATTGCATCTTTCACCATTATGTTACCTGTAGGTTTACATTTCTCACTTTTATCTGGTTAAAGAAGCTTCCTTTACTTACTAGTTTGCTGAATTTTTATCATGAATGGGTATTGACATTTTAAATAAATTTTTCATCTACTAAAATGATCATAAAATATTTTATCTTTTATTCTTAATGTATTGAATGGCAATAATTTATTTATGAATAGTAAAAAAACCTAATTTCCATAATAAATTGCTTTTCTTTCTAATATATTATCCATCTGATATATTGCTTTATTTGCTAATGTATTTCTGAGGATTTTTGCATCCCTATTCATGAGTTATACTGGTCTGTAGCTTTTGTTCTTCTAATCTTTGTTGGTTTTGGTATCAGGTTAGTGTAGGCCTCTTTTTGTATTTTCTAAAAGAGTTCATATAGGACTGGTAGTATTTCTTCCTTATATGTTTGATGGAATTAACCAGTTAAACCATTTGGTCCCTGAGTTTCTTGGTGGGGAGACTGTTAACTATGAAATCAATTTTTTAAGTAAATACAGGGCAATTTTAGGATTTAATTTTGTGTCAGCTTGGACAATTTGTATCTCACAAGGTACTTGTCAGTTCCATATAATGTATCTGGTTTGTAGGCATTCTATTTATGCTGGTCTCTTCCTATGCATTCATTGTCTTTGTAGCATTGCTAGTGATGCCTATACTTTCGTTTCTGATGTTGATCATTTGTGTTTTCTCTTATTTTTTCATGATTCACCTGGCTTGAAGCTTATTGATTTCACTGATTCTTTTTAATGAATGAACTTTTTCTTTTGTTGATATTTTCTGCTATTTATTCCCTTGTTCTTCATTAATCTCCATTCAATCTTTATCATTCCCATGGATTTGTTATTATATAGCCTAATGTTTTCATTTTAGTTCTGCCACTGGTTAGCTTGAGCAGCTCTAAGAAACTCACTTACGCTCTCTGAAACTTAGTTTCTTCCTCTGTACCACAGAGACAGAGATTCCCACTTCACATAGCTTTTGAGAGGCTAAAATGAGTTGCAGATGTAAGTTACCTTGCACAGCATCTGGAGCACTCTAAGGAATCCCTGGTAGTCAGCTCTTCCATGTCTCCGTATCAGTGAAGATAAAGGAATGTGCATCAGCTAGGGTTCATGTGTCGAATCAGTCAGGAGACAGATTCTCCGAAAAAGTGAGTTTCTCACTAAGTCTTGGGGTTTTGCTGTTGTTGTCATTCTTTGCCTCAAGAAAGACAGATCAGTGATGAGGGATCACTTAATTTTCTCCAGGTGCAACAAGTATTCTATGAGTGTTTGAATACAGATTTAGGTCTGCTTATAGTCTCGTGATTTGGCCCTTTCAACTAATACTATTCCCATGACAACTAATAAAAAGATGATAGAAAGAAGTTAGGGAAACTAGAGATCAAAGAAAAGTAACGAGATGGGCTTCAAAGTGCAGAAAGAGAGAGGAAAAAAAGAAATGGGACTGCTGGAGAAATGGAATCTAATGGCAGAGAGCAAATAAGGCTGAGATCCGTGATGCTGTGGTCACCGTCAGCCCAGAGACCTGCTTCTCAGAATTCATAGAGATGATCCAGGGCGGAGAGAAACCTGCCGGGAGTAGGGCCTTTCTGAAGAGGGCTCAGATCTTTCAAAGCAGAAACTGCCTAAAGCATCATAGCTTAATTTCTGAACTAAATCACCAAATGAGTTTAGCTTAGAAATGGTAATTCATAAAGTTCTTTAAATTTGAACTTTCTTTCATGAGAAAGACAATCCTAATTTCTCATTGATTTTTTTCCCTAAAATAATTAATCCTATTTTCATTTGGAAGGAATCACTGAGAAAAGAGAATGAGCTGTAGACATTATAGAGCCGGGTCCCCAACTCCAGGTACCAGTCTGTGGCCTGTTATGAACTAGGCCACACAGCAGGAGGTGAGCAGGTGGGGAGCCAACAAAGCGTCTGTATTTACAGCCACTCCCCAGGGCTCATATTACTGCCTGAGCTCTGTTTCCAGTCAGATCACTAGATTCTCATTAGGACCACGGAATCCTACTGTAAACTGCCCACATGAGGGAATCTATGCTGTATGCTCCATCCTGCTCCTCAGTCTGTGGAAAAACTGTTTTCCACAAAACTGGTCCCTCATGCCAAAAAGGCTGGGGACCTCCCTTACAAAAGAAAGGAGAGATTACCAATAAGAACAGGATAGCCAAGCTTTTGTTCTCCTCAAATGGGTCAGACAGTACTAGGTGCTCTTGGAAATTCAATCCTCCTCCACAAAGTCTGTTCTCCTTCACAAGCCAGAGACACAACCCAGGTAGAGTGACACGTGAAAGGAAATGTTATTGAGCTCATTTGGGGGAAGGTACGTGAAATTTAAAGTGCATGTGTGTCTTCAATATAGGGCTAGGAGGCCAGAGGCACATTGGGGAGACTTGCTGTGCAAAATTTGGTTCAAGAATCAAAGGCGTCAGGACTCCCAGCAAACTAACTAGATATTCAGAATCTCAGGTGATTTCCCACACCTACTGAATCTGAATCCCAGGTCGTTTGTATGCACTCTAAAATTTAAGAATCCTTGAATTAGAAAATGAAAAGATACTGCCAGTTATCCCCACTGCAATTATACCAGGCCATTTACCTTCAGCACTCTGTTTTTGTTCCTTAATAGTGATGGAAAGGACTACAAAACTGGTCACTTTCCATGCTGGAGGCTGCCATGCAAGAGAAAGAAGACTTGGATTGGAAGCTTTGCTTTGTCACCAATATGGTGACATTGGGAAGGTTATTTTTCTAAGTCTCCATTTCCATTTCTGCAAAATGTGGCCAATACATGTAATTCCTCCTGTGGAGAGAATGATTCATGCTACACCTCTCCCCAGATTAACTTCAATGACTCGGCAAAGACTATAAATTAACGTGCATTGTGTCCACAGACGTCACTGAACACTCTTCACTCTAACCCTGTCCTACTTGCCTGTCTTCACTGTCCATTTTTCCCCGAACTCCGTAATTCTACTTTTTCTTCCAATTTAGTTTTCACTTTTATTTTCCATCCCTTATGTCTATGCTATTCCCTCTGTAGACCCTACCCACGCAGGAAGACTCATTTGGTTCAGACACAGCTTTGTAATAAAGCCATTACCAATAGCACTGACTGGACATCATTTAACACGCATCTGCCCCCATAGAATGACTTGACTCTTTCTCTACAACGGTCATCTTTCATGCTTTCTTTTCTTTTTTTAGTTGGAGCTGGTCGCATATACTTCTGAAATCACCTCAGGAATGCAAAATATTCAATGAAAGAAGTGGTTTTTTAATTCATCATTCTCATTTCTTCAACCACTGAAAACAGTACTTTCACATAAAAGTTCTGAGGAATTCAGAAAGAAAATAAAGGAAAAGAACACTTCTTAAGACACTGACACATCTGGAGGAAGTTTTGCTCTGAAAATTATCTGCTTGACATTTCTATGAGGTAGGAATAAAATTTCTAATGACGTGTGTGTGAGAGAGAGAGAGAGAGAGAGTGTGTGTGTGTGTGTGTGTGTGTGTGTGTGTGTGTCGGGCGCCGGTGAACGTGCCGATGCCGAGTGCCCGTCCTGCTGCCGCGGCCGAGCCCTGATGACGCATGGCAGGGCTCCCCCGCGCCCCCGGCCCCCCGGGGCTGGCCCCGGGCGAGGCGGCGCTGGCAGGCCCCCCGCAGCCTTCGGCGGGCACAGCGGACAGCCCCCGCACGGTGCTCCGCCAGAGGCCGGCCCTCGAGAGGACCCGGTTGACCTGCGGACCACGGGCCTCCGAGCAGACGCCGAGCAGCGGTGGACGACTCCTAGGCCCTGGCACCAGACCCTGCCCACCCGAGAGCATCGTGTCCTGGGTCTGGGGCCAGCGTCACGTCCAGGCATGAAATGTCCAGTTCGTGGATGTAGGGACGTGACCGGGCGAGGGCGCGTCGGCACGCGGCCCCTTGGGGCCCGTCCACTTAGCTGCCTCTCCCAGGCTGGTGCCAAGGAGCCCTAGGGTGGAGCTGGCAGGACTCGCAGGACCTGACTCCAAAGAAAACTTCCCAACTCCGTCGGGGCAGGGGAGAGCGTTGTGTCCTGCAGCCACCGTCCTGACCGTCCATCTGCACCAAGGGCCGTGACCACGTACCCTGGGCCCTGGCGCTTGGAGACTCGCAGTGTGATGCAGCCCACCAGGTTTTATCGAAGTTGCTTCACCTTGCACGGTTAGGTCATCTCTTGCGTCTCCTGCTGGTATCGTTTGTCACGTGTCGAATATTTAAGTCCATTGCGTATGAATCAGCGTTCATGGTATTTTGGTCTGTGTCTGGAGTGAATTCGTGGTACATGTGGTTCAGAGCTTGCCTGTGATTTATTTGTAAATTTCGTAACTTTGGAATACTTTAAGTTGGAAGTGGTCTCTGTATGTTTTAAGTTATCTAAGAATTTCCTATCGGAACTTGGGGGAAAAAAAAAAACTAGAGTGGGTTGCCACTTCCTCCTCCAGGGGTTCTTCCTGACCCAGTGATTGAAATTGCGTCTCCTGCCTCTCCTGCATTGGCAGGCAGATTCTTTGCCACTGAGCCACCTGGGAATCCATACTTATCTAATAATAAGAAGGTGGGAGACAGAGATAGTATATATTATTCTATGGAGAGAAAGTCAATTAATTTGTGACTTGATCAATACAAATTGAATACTTAATGTGTGCTCCTTCACCTCCAAATTGCACTTTCATGCTCTCCTTTAGTTTGGAGTATTGGAGAGGCGGGATTTTGATCACTTCCCTGTAGACTTAAATTATCTTGTTTGTTGCTCATTTGAGATTAGCTGAGGGCTCATTTCTTGTTAAAGCATGGACATCCTTACAAAGGGTATGAGGGCCAGTTTGTACCAGAAAAAAGCAACTCAGTGAGAGAAATCTTTGCAGAGAAGACACTGAGCAGGAAATCAGTAGATCTGGATTCAAGTTCTGATTCTAGAACTGTATGACTCTGGGTAAGTCACCTACCTCTCTGAACAAAATGATTACTATACTCAAATGCAACTACTGCTTGTCTTTTTGTAATTGGTTAATGGTGAAGAATTATATATATACATGCAGGTTATTGCTGGCAAATTCAGCTCATAGGACAAGTGCAGGTAGGCCAGTAGACTGCAGACTACTGGGTTTATAAGCCAATAACTGTAATTTAGAGCTCTGTGTGTGTGTGTGTGTGTATGTCTGGGTTGAAAGGACAAGTAAGATGAGGAAAAACAGTGTCAAGTTGCTTGGTCAAGTTGCCCCCACCTTGACCCCAGATAAAGTTCCCTATTTGATTCCCACAGAGTCAGCAGACCACAGACTCCTTCCCCCATACCCCAAACCTAGTTACTGAAGGGGGTTCACTGTCAGAGTCCAAAACCTTCTAAAAGTGGTATAAAGGACAGGAAGACAGAATCAGAGCTGGCTTAAAAGTCAAAACTGCCACTTTCCTCTGGAAGTATTTTGAATGAAAAAGATGGCTCAGTGAGGAAGGAGAAATATAATTATATTCAGCTTATACTGCTTTACCTCTGAGCACACAACAGCTAGCCCAAAAGTACAATGGTAAATACTATGGGTTTTGGAGTCTGACTGAACTGAATTTGATACAGCTCTGAAGGTCCAGAGATTTTTACTCTACTTGTAGGTTTTTGCTGGTCACAGTTTAATGGATATTAGTATGAAACAAGACTCCTGTATCAGAGGCAAAGGCCAATTTACTACTCACAGCAACAGCAATTGTTAGAGTGTTAACATTTTTGTCAGTTCTCTAAGCCCCAGTTCCCATGGGGTGATGCAAAGAGGGTCCGTTCACACCTGAATACACAACAGGTTGTGTTACAGGAGAGGGACTCTGGATGTGGGAACCCAAATCTTCTATAATGTGCAGTAATTTTGCCTGGCCCACCGTCCAAAGGGAAGCACTGTCTTACTCGCTTTACTATGCTAGATAGTAAGCCTGCCTAACTTTTGTTTCAGAGGGCACAATTCCTATCTTTCAAGACTCTTCCCCATATAGACATCCTGGAAAAGATAGTCCAGAACAGAGGTGATCAATGCCTCTGCTCCTAAGATGAACAAACACAAGGAAGAACATGTGAAACTATCTCCCAACTGGTTATGTCTCTTACTGGGTACGATTAAGACTCAGTGAGACTTCCTCTGGAATCAGTCGGTCAAGGTGACTTCCAGCGGTGACTTCCCAGCCAGTCAAGGTGACTCAGTGGTTAGACTTGGCCTTCCAATGCAGGGGATGCAAGTGGGATCCTAGCTTGGGGAGCTAAGATCCCACATGGTAGCAACCAAAAAACCAAAAGCAGAAGACCACAATGTTGCAACAGACTGAATAAAGACTTTAAAAACGGTCATCAAACAAACAAAAGTCTTAAAAAACAAAGTCAAATTTTACTTCCCTCTGATTGTTGGTTGTGAGTTTGTTTTTATATAGTGCGGATACCAGTAGCACTTCTCTCACAAAAATAAAATGCAGTAATTTGTGTAAGTTCTTAGTGCTGCCTAGTATCAGAGTGGTTGCTAGTTTAAGGCCACAGAATGGCAGTGGATTGTGCAAAGAAATTCCTTCTTACCTGCCCCTAACCCATAGTTCAGTCTGGGCAGCCCAACTTGATGGAAGAGCAAAGTATATAAGAAACAGTCTTAGCTTTATGATTTACCAAGTGTGTGAACTTAACCACTTAGTAAGCTTCATTTTCCTCATCTAAAAACTGTCTAAGTTATCGGGTTATTGTAGCATTTAAATGGGGAAATTATGTGATAAATAGTGTTTGGCACACAGTGATTGTGCTCAGCAATAGTAGTGAACTATTACCATGTACTGGTAATTGCCCAAGTCAACCGATTCAAGGTTAACACTGAAAGTTGCTTTCAGAGTACTTTCATATCTCCCTGCATCCCTTCAGCATCTTTGGTCCACCCATTAAATAAGAACTTACTGACCGGCCATCATCTACCAGGAGCCGTGGACCTGCAAGTCCCCTCCAGCTGCTCAGGACTCCACATTTGGTCCAATAATAGGGACAGGCAATGTCTTATTGAAAGTCATGTCTTAAAATTATGTAACACGACCTCTTAAGATCTAAGAATCCTAGACTTTGAATGGAAGTGATTGGTGTGTGAGAATTCCACTTCCTTAAGAATACACTTTTCTTCCCTAAATCTGTGTTTCCGAGCCTTCACTATCTGAGATATGAATTGGAAACGCTAGGAAAATCTTCCTCATTCCCTGACCTCCACCTTCTAACTGAGAGCTCCTGCCATCACTTTCTCCCATCTTATCCACACATCGACTTTATATCCATCCTATTTCCTACTCTCTCTTTTGTTTTCTCTTTTTTAATTTAATCAATTATTGATGCATTCATTAAATGGATATTTCTGTGCCTACCATGTATGAATCATGCAGCTGAATGTACTCCACACACAGTAGATAACTGCAGGAGGCATCAAAATTTGAGGTTATAATATGATCAAAGTTCATAAAGAGCATTAATCTAGTTGGGATATCAGAGACATTCATATTTTAAAAAATTGAAAGAAACAAGCACAATTATGCAATCATACCAGATTCACACACACACACATACAAATGGAGCCAAGGCTCATTTTTTCCTGAGCGAACTCATCACTGCTCTCAAACTGAAGTCACAAGTATTAGCACATGAATTGAGTACTAAACTATGGAGACACCACCATACAGTTTGTTATTTGGGCTGGGTTCAAGCTGGTTTTAGAAAAGGCAGAGGAAACAGAGATCAAATTGCCAACATCCACTGGATTATCAAAAAAGCAAGAGAGTTCCAGAAAAACATCTGATTTATTGACTGTGCCAAAGCCTTTGACTGTGTGGATCACAATAAACTGTGGAAAATTCTAAAAGAGATGGCCATACCAGGCCATCTGACCTGTCTCTTGAGAAACCTGTATGCAGGTCAGGGAGCAACAGTTACAACTGGATGTGGAAAAACAGACTGGTTCCAAATAGGAAAAGGAGTATATCAAGTATATTGTCACCCTGCTTATTTAATTTATATGCAGAGTACATCATGAGAAACACTGGGCTGGAAGAAGCACAAGCTGGAATCAAGATTGCTGGGAGAAATATCAATAACCTCAGATATGCAGATGACACCACCCTTATGGCAGAAAGTGAAGAAGAACTAAAACGTCTCTTGCTGAAAGTGAAAGAGGAGAGTGAAAAAGTTGGCATAAGGCTCAACATTAAGAAAACTAAGATGATGGCATCTGGTCCCATCACTTCATGGGAAATAGACGGGGAAACAGTGGAAAAAGTGTCAGACTTTATTTTTCTGGGCTCCAAAATCACTGCAGATGGTGATTGCAGCCATGAAATTTAAAGACACCTATTCCTTGGAAGGAAAATTATGGCCAACCTGGATAGCATATTGAAAAGAAGAGACATTACTTTGCCAACAAAGGTTTGTCTAGTCAAGGCTATGGTTTTTCCAGTAGTCATGTATGGATGTGAGAGTTGGACAGTGAAAAAGGCTGAGCACCAAAAAATTGATGCTTTTGAACTGTAGTGTTGGAGAAGACTCTTGAGAGTCCTTTGGACTGCAAGGAGATCCAACCAGTCCATCCTAAAGGAGATCAGTCCTGGGTATTCATTGGAAGGACTGATGTTGAAGCTGAAACTCCAGTACTTTGGCCACCTGATGTGAAGAGTTGACTCATTTGAAAAGACCCTGATGCTGGGAAGGATTGGGGGCAGGAGGAGAAGGGGAAAACAGAGGATGAGATGGCTGGATGGCATCACCGACTCAATGGACATGGGTTTGGGTGGACTCTGGGAGTTGGTGATGGACAGGGAGGCCTGGCGTGCTGCGGTTCAAGGGGTTGCAAAGAGTCAGACACGACTGAGTGACTGAACTGAACTGAACTGAACAGATATACTACGTGTTGGATATACTACATATATAGATATACTAAGTATGCTAGAGTCTCTACTTAGAGTTGCAGGAAGGAGGGAGAGGGGCAGATCGGAAGCAGGGCCTGGCTGGGTCATTGTCAGTTCTCTGGCAGCAGGAGGGCAGCAGTGTTGCAGAATATTAAACACCTCTGCTATCCCTAGCCATGAGGTTGAGCTGGATATGTCAAAGGAAAATCTGTCTTCTAAAACCACTGAAGAAGCAGGTTATGTTGACTGTAATAGTTTGCTAACCTACACTTGGCTAGATGGTGCTTGGTAAGTGATTGTTGAATGAATAAATGAATGTGCAGTCTTCATTATCTGGGGTTTTGCTACCTCCCTTCGTCTTGGACATTGAAAGATTCTAGGCACACAGCCCTCCAAGAATACTCAAATTGGGATTTCCCTGGTGGTCCAGTGGTTAAGATTCTGCTTGCCAATGCAGGGGACACAGGTTCAGTCCTTGGTCCAGGAAGATTCCACATGCCACAGAGCAACTAAGCACCACAACTACTGAGCCCGTGTTCTAGAACCCGTGCTCCACAAGGAGAGAAGCCATCTCAGTGAGAAGCCCATGCACAACTAGGTAGCCTGCCCACTGAAGCCAAGACCCAGTGCAGACAAAAATAAATGTTTAAAAAAGAAGACCCAAGTTGTTCCATGTCTGATTATGTCTTCTGCTATAAACCACAGAATCATGGATCCAGACAGCCTAATTTCAATCTTGAAAGACTCAGGGAAGCATTGTTTCTTCTCACGAGACTCAGAATCTGAAATGAGACTCACAGGTATTGTTAGCCATAAAATGCCAAGAAAAGGGGAAGATTTCCCTCAGGCAGCAAGCACCATAGCTCCTTTCCTCCAGACAGAGGAGGAAAGGAGAGCTTTTGTTTTCTTTTGTTTTCAGAGCTTTGACTATCTATCCCAGAGAGTAGGATATCTGGGAAGCCCTCACTAAAGATTCAATCTCTAAATTTCAAAGAAAACAGAAAACCACTTTGAGAGAAAGAACAAGAGAATCTATTTCAGACAAAAAGTGCAACCTGGAGATTTTCCGCATTATATATTACTTTAAGTGATATACTCTGTTATCAACCTGAGAATACATCAGTATATACCAAAAAGATTATCCTTTAAGTCCTAGAAGAGTTTATTCACGTTTATCTTTACTTAATAAACATTTACAGATCTTTTACTAGTTACCAAGCGTCCACCTATTTAGTGTATGGATACTGTCTCATTTGATCTCTGTGTGTGCTGGCTAAGTTGCTTCAGTCATGTCCGACTCTACGCGACCCTATGGACTGCACCTTGCCAAGCTCCTCTCTCCATGGGCTTCTCCAGGCAAGAACACTGGGGTGGGTTTCCTTTTCCTCCTCCAGGGGACCTTTCCCACCCAGGGATCAAACCCGCATCTCATGTCTCTTGCCTTGGCAGGTGGTTTCTTTACCACTAGCACCACCTGGGAAGCATTTAATCTTCAAAACACCCCTAAGAGGTGGATAGCAGGGCTATCCACCACTGTCACTGCAAACATATTAGAGTTCAGATCGGGAAAATGGGCGGAGAGAATACTTAAAGTCAGAACTCAGAAACTGTAGAGCTAGACTCTGAAATTTGAAGTGTCTGATATTAAATCTCATGCTCCCTTGTTTGGAAGCAGTAATGACTACTCCACTGCCTCAATGCCATCCTTCTATACATTTATCTTGAAAACAAAGAAAATTGAAAGGTTATACATCATATACATTCATTCCATCAATGCGATGACCCTTAAAGGAGATAGGAAAGATACACAGAGGTAAAGGAAAATCTGAGAGTATAGGCTATCACAGAGCCAACTAATGTTGTTTAAAATTTTTGATTGTTGTTCAGTCGCTAAGTCATGTCCGACTCTGTGACTCCATGGACTGCAGCATACCAGACCTCCCTGTCCTCCAGTATCTCCCAGAGTTTGCTCAAGTTATGTCTATTGAGTCAGTGATGCTGTCCAATCATCTCAGTAGTAGAAAGAAGAGACATCACTTAGCTGACTATGATTTTTCCAGTATCCTGTATGGATCTGAGAGTTGGACCATAAAGAAGGCTGAGAGTCCCGTGGACTGCAAGATCAAACTGGTCAGTACTAAAAGAAGCCAACCTAGAAAATTCATTGGAAGGACTGATGCTGAAGCTGAAGCTTTGATATTTTGGCCACCTGATGCAAAGAGATGACTCATTGGAAAAGACCTTGATGCTGGGAAAGATTGAAGGCAGAAAGAGAAGGGGGCAGCAGAGGATGAGTGTAAAAAACAAATTGGGGTAGAAATAACAGATATTGTTTAGTCTCTAAGTCATTTCTGTCTCTTTTCAACCCCGTGGACTGTAGCCTGCCTGGCTCCTCTGCCCATGGAATTTTCCAGGCAAGAATACCGGGGTTGGGTTCCATTTCTCACTTCAGAGGATCTCCCCAACCCAGGGATCAAACTCGTGTCTCTTGCATCTCCTGTATTGGCAGGCAAATTCTTTACCATTAGCACCACCTGGGAAACCCAAGTCCACTGAAAAAAGCTTTTTTTTTTTTTTCTTCTTTGCCTGTGTTACATTTGTCAGAGTTCTGAATAAGCATATGGTATTTTTATAAAATGATACGGTTATCTTGTTATATTTTTCTAAGCTTTTATACAGTATACATAGTAAGAGTAAGTTACAAAAGAATCATTTGTTTCCTCAAAGTTTTATACCATCTAAATATTTTTGAAAGTCTTTCTTTGCTAACTCATCCATTTAGTCCTTAGTTGCTGATATATTCAAATTTTCTACTTGTTTTTAAGTCAGGTTAATAAAACACTTTTCTCAGGCAAAATTCATCCATTTCACCAAAGTTCCAATTTTGTCATAGAGCTTTATAAAGTGTGTTTTTCAGAATTTAAATGTTTCTGTTTATTTTTGTAAGTCTTTTTCATTTCTTTTTTCTCTCTTTCAAAAGGAACTTTCAAAAGTTTGATTTCCTTTTTCTTTTCAAAGAAATGGCTCTTGGATTCAATCCTATTCTGTTATACAGTTCCTTAATATCTGTATTATTTCTCCATATTTCTTTCTTTAAGAAATACATACACCTCCCGTGTGCATGTTAATTTGCTACCCAATTTTATTTGTTGGTCTTCCTCATCTTTATTCTTCAGCACTTCCCCTTGTCTTACAAATCACCCCCATGGTATGGGGTTGATGGTTCTCACAGAGTCTCCCTTCTAGCTTTCTCCTCATTTCATAATGGTCTTGTCTTATTATATCTCATAGATCTTTTCAAGAGGTTTCCAAACATTTGGGGGGAGTTCCATCATAAACAAAGGCCCGCTCTTCCTTTGAGTCTTTGGTCATTTGCCTCTTTCCGTATTTTTGTAAATATGGAGGACTGCTTATTTTCTGTTTGTCTGTGGGTTTTGTTCTTATTGCTTATTTTGCCTGCACAATAGCCTCGTGTTTGCCTGTGGGCAGGAGGCATGGTGTTGCTTGGCTTCTTTCACAGCCCACATGTACTAAGACTTTTTTATGTACAGGGTTTACCCGGTGGCTCATACAGGGAAGAATCTGCCTGCAATACAGGAGACCTGAGTTCAATTCCTGGATCCAGACGATCCCCTGGAAGAGGAAATGGCAACCCACTCCAGTGTTCTTGCCTGGAGAATTCCACGGACAGAGGAGCCTGGTGGGCCTCAGTCCGTGGAGTCACAAAGAGTTGGACACAAAGAAGCAACGGACGCTTTCAACACTTTTTTCACTAATGGAATACCTTACTCATATTGTTATCATCAACACAGATCCAATCACAATTTCTTATGCTGGCCTGCTTTATTCTCATGTTCTTCTGAAGGACATATAATCCCACATGGGATTGTGTTACCAAGAGTGTTCTGCCAGCCTTAACCCCCATCAACAGCATTTTCCTAGTGCCTAGGGTCCAGCATCTCTTGGAGTCATTTATTCATTCAACCAACATTTACTGCACCACCTGATGTGTTCAATGTACTGCTCCTCGCCTCTGTCTCTCCTTGTTTTCTGAGAAGCTATTTTATGAGTTTTACTAGTCTTATAAGAATACTCAAAAGATATGAACAAAAAAGGGAAACATTTGCACTCCCTCAAAATAGTATCCATTTAGAAGAGGGGCAGTGACTTAGTTCAGACTGTTACAGCAAATATACCATAGGTTGGGTGGCTTAAACAACCGTTATTTCTCATAGTAGTGGAGGTTGGGAAGCCCAAGATCAAAGTGTTGACCCACTGCTTTGTGGTGAAGGTCCTCCTTCTTGGTTGGTAGATGGCCATTTGCTCATTGTCTCCTCACGTAGCAGAGGACAGGTTATTATGTCTTAAGTGTTTCTCTTTTAGGGTGCTGATCTCATTCATGAGGGCTCCACTCTCAGGACCGAATTAGAGCCCAAAGCCTCATTCCTCATAGCATATGAGGGGTTAGAATTCCAGTATATGAATTTGGGGGCAGAACCACAAATAAGCAGTCCATAACAGATGGAGACATTATTTTCTGGTACTTCAATAAAGACCTGGGCCTCTGATCCAGAATGAAACATAAAACAAAGGGAAAAGAAGAGTCCTTCCCCTTTCAGGCCCACGGCACTGCTCTGTTTCATGAGGTGGCACATAATTCCAATGCCAGTTACTGTTATCAATGCATCTCCATCAGTCTCAGAAGTCTTAGGAGTGACAGCTGGTCTGATGCCATTGCTGTAGCATGTCTAATAGACTTGAGTTTTCCAGCGCCTTTGTTTTTTCGAGGGAATAGTCAAATACAAAACGGGAAGTCATCCAGACTTTCTGAGTATTCCCTTTAGGAACCTGGTGTGTCCCTGAGCAAAAACAGATCCCTGGGCCATCTTCGAACAGTCAGGGAGCTATGGAGGGCCCCCATGCGCCAGTGAGCTATGAAGTAGTGAAATGGATCAACTGTAAGATGAGCCTCCTCAGAGCGGAATCAAGTTTCAACCCCCAAAAGCACCATCTCGTCGGAGCTTCAGCCAGGAGCCTACCGCTGCCCATCTGGGTAAGAGACACAGCGTGTTTCCCCAGGAACAGCTGCTACTCGTCTCCTCCTCTGGCAGCCAGGATGTTGCAGCTGAAAAGACTGGCCATTTAGCTTCGAGCTGCTACCAAGTGGGAAGCAGAGCAGGGCATATGATTCTCCTCTGGCCCGTGTAGTGCTGTCTGGCAGGGGCACGCAGGGAAGAGGCCGACAGTCACTGGTTAAGGCTGCCAGCTCTGTGGAGATTCTGCTCTGGGGTGGGCGGCTTGGGGGAGAGAGGCGTGTTCAGAGTCAGCCGTGCCTGAAGCGTGAGGAAGAATGAGCTTTCCAGTCAGTCGTGCCATTTTAGCAACTTACCCCTCTCTCTCAGAGGTGGTTTTCTCATGTCAAGAATGAAGATGACAGTACCCATCTCACAGGGACATAGAAGCGACTAAATATACGTTGAGCTTCCCTGGTGGCTCAGCGGTAAAGAATCAGCCTGCCAGTGCAGGAGACATGGGTTCGATCCCTGGTCTGGGAAGATCCCACAGGCGGCAGAGCGACTAAGCCCGAGCCACGCTATTGAGCCCGTGCGCTAGAGGCCGGAGCGCCCTAGAGCACGTGCTTCGCAACAAGAGAAGCCACTGCAGTGAGAAGCCAGAGACCCTCAGTGAAGAGTTGCCCCTTCTTTCCAAAACTGGAGAAGGCCAGTGAGCAGCAATAAAGACCCAGTGCAGTCAAAAATAAAGACTTGATTAATTTTTTTAAAAAAGTAGTACATGCTAAATTCCATACATATATACGTACACATTATATATACACAATATACCCCCAAAAGCATATTGCTGCTCAGAGTCAGGACCAGGGTAAAGCAAGTGAGTGGCCCCTATGTGCACAAAGTTTTAGGGAGCCCCCAAAACTCAGGAACCAAAATAAATACTATTTTAAAGCAATATTTTAAAAATTACTGCAAAAAAATCTATAAAGGATAAATTATCTAAATTTTAAGTAAGGACAGATTCTGACCCTCCGTGTTGCAATCTTGTCTTACTGGGCCGTGCTCAGTTGTGAAGGACTCTGGGATCGCATGGGCTGTAGCCTGCCAGGCCCCTCTTTCCATGGGATTCTCCAGGCCAGAATGCTGGAGCGGGTTGCCGTTTTCTGCTCCAGCTTATCCTACTAGACTCGTCCTAATCTTGGCCCTGTTCCCAGTACAACTTTATTTAGAAACTCAGGAGCCAGCCAGTGGGCCATAGTTTGTTGATTTGATTCTTTTTAAATGTTGCCTTAAAATGTTTGTGTTGCCTGCTGAGGTTTAAAATTGAGTCAGAGGTGAACTCCTCGCTCACCTCACCTTATCCCGGGGTCTGATTCTCCTAAGTTCCATTTCTTAATAACTCATGACTTGCCATTTCCAATCTCAATGAGCAAACCCACGGGCTTTCTCTCTTCTGTCCACCCTGTGCCTCTCCTCGCTGGTTCTCTAAGCACTGAGAATTCCTACCAGCGTGCTCCTAGCCATGCAGCGTGGCCACATTTACTGCATATTATTACACACACATATCCTTACAAAATACTACATATTTTTTACAAACATAACTACATTTAGAGGAATGTCTCAAACCTTAATAGTCTTGCCCAAGTTGGTCTGAATAGCAGGAGTTAACTGACTTTTCTAGAGGTTCCCTACAAATTATTTTTACAATGTCTACAGTTCTTTTAAGTACAACCCAAATGTCCTCTAGGCAGCACATTTTGAAAGTGCCAAGTAAGATCATTGTCCCTCTGATCAGGGGTGCAGGGAGTCTTACAATGGGTTCCAGGGGAGATACAGAGATGTTTAAGGTACAGTTTCCTTTAGGTACCTCCAGGGGTAGAAATGAGAAATGGGTATAGAATGATAATAATCCTTTACTGAGTATGTGGGTGCTCATCAATAAGTCATGTCTGACTCTTTGTGAACCCATGGACTATAGCCCTCCAGGCTACTCTGCCCATGGGATTCTCCAGACAAGAATACTGGAGTGGGTTGCCATTTCCTTCTCCAGGGGATCTTCCCACCCCTGGAATTGAATCCATGTCTCCTGCATTGGCAGGCAGATTATTTACCACTGAGCCACCTGTAATGCCGTTTGTTGAGTGGGTATTACATGTTAAAGTCTGTGTTACATGGATTGTCTCATTTAATTCTCATAAAACTTTTAATGTTGTAGGTATTATCACTGTTATTTTGCTGATAAGGAAACGGAGGCACCAATGAAATAGCACAATCAGCTGGTAACTAACATTTCTCATCTTTTCTGCTTTACCACAATGAATTATACAGTTATTTAATCTTAGAAAGGATAATTTTTTAAAAAATGTTTTGGATATGGACCATTTTTAAAGTCTTTATTGATTTTGTTACAGTATTTCTTCTGTTTTGTGTTTTGATTCTTTGGCTACAGGACATGTGGGGTCCTAGCTCCCCAATCAAGGATTGAACCCTCAGCCGCCTACATTGGAAGGCGAAGTCTTAACCACTGGACCACCAGGGAATTCCCTCTAAAGGGAGTTTTATATGTAATTTCCTCTTTGATCCCTTCCCTACCCTGTGAGGTAGTAAACGGTATTTCCATTTGCCACAAGAGGAGCCTGCTGGCCACAGCAGGCAAAGCAGACCAAAAAATACTTTCTGATTTCAGTGCTCTATCCTTCACAATTTGCAGTGTCTCATCTAGGAATTCTTCATCAAAACTCCCTAGCATCATAAATGAGTTTGTTAAATGCTATAGAATTTAACCTCGACTCATTGGGCAAACATTGTGTTCAGTCCTCAAAGTCAAGCTTAAAGGTTGCCTTCTATACTGGATGAGACTCCTGCATTAGCCTCCAGAGTCCCTCCCCCTTTCCATGCTCCTCTGTCCTGCACATCTCCCTGCAGGCCAGCTCGGACAGACTATATCAAGGGGTCCCCCTGGCTCCCTATTGGATCCAGCTAAGTGGGGAAGCAGAGGGAAAGGAAAGGGTGAGGTTGGGACTCCCTGACTCCCTCCCTACGAGGTCACCACAAACCAGTTGTCCCCACCACCAAAGGTCCTGCTTCTTCTCAAGGTGCTCACCTCTACTAGACTCCCTACCACCTTTCAGACCCAAGGGAGGGGCTAGTTCTACAGACACTCACCAGGATCACACTACCTCTTGTGTTTCCCTACACTCACCCCATCCCAAAACCTTTGCAAACAGCCCCTACTTAAACTTGAACATGAATGTGCTCTTCAGTTTGGGCTCTGACTGACCCATCTCCCCTGTGAACTTGGATAAACAGTTAGAGTTGATTTCACAGACCTGAGATTGAGTCCCAACACAGCGACTCTGGGCTCTGGGAGGGGTTTTCAGCTTCTCTGGGGCTTGGAGCCTCACCTCTGAAACACCAACTCCCCTGCGGATTACTCATTCCTCATCACGCATTCGAGATATTCTTGTTAAGCCTCCACTGTATGCAAACAGGCGGAACACAAAGAAAGAAAAAGGTCTATCAAGGCCTCCTCCAGAGAAGCTGCCTTCTGATTGGGTCACACAGAAAACAGAGGTCCACAGGGCTCTCTAAGGGAGCACAGTGTCCAGCCCGTGATTGGCGATGGTGAGCACTTAGGGAGAGCTTTCAAGAAGTGGTGGTAACTGGTATGCCAAGACCTGAGAGCTGAGGAGGGTGTCTCCGGGATCCCTCAAATTCAACAAGAGGTCCTCATTAAGCCATGTCCTCTTCTCAGAGCCCTCTGTCTCAAGGACGAGGTACCACCACTCACCTGTGCAGGCAGAACCCTGGGCGTGGTCCGCAGGGCCCCTTCTCCCTCACTTCCCTTATGAAGCCAGTCACTAACCTTCATGCTGACCTCCTGAAATGCCCCTGGGATCAGTCTAGCTTTCCTCAGTCTCACCCTCAATCTCCAACGAACCACTGCCATTGCCCCCTTGAAGTACAATGGCTCTTTCCATGTCCACTGGCCCACCATCCCCACCAACCTTCCCTCACCCATTAATCCTCTGTAGGGCAGCCAAAGACCCCTGTAGGATGAAAATCTGATCAGGTGGCTTTCCAACGGCTTTCCTTGGATTTCAAGTCAAAGGCAGGACTCACGAATAAGATTCACTGTGGCCAAAATGACCTGGTTCTTGCTTCCCCGGCCTTACCCCAAGATATACCAGCCCTTGTTCCCCCTCCTATGCCTCCTCTCTATACCCCCACTGCTCACTTTTCAGTCCCCCACCGACTGCTCATCCCCACTTCCAACATAGGAGTTGGTTTTCTTTGCTTGCAAGGCTTTTGTCTCCCCTTCCCTTCCCCAGTGGCTCAGCAGTAAACAGTCTGCCTGCAGGGCAGGAGATGCAGGAGACAAGGGTTCGATCCCTGGGCTGGAAAGATCCCCCTGGAGTAGGAAATGGCAACCCAGTCCAGTGTTCTTGCCTAGGAAATCCCATGGACAGAGGGGCCTGGTGGGATACAACCAAAGGGTCGAAAAGAGTCGGGCGTGACTGAGCACACAGGCACTCCCCTTTTCTTCACTAGTTAGTTCTCATCCTTCAAACAACACACAGCAGTTCCTTAGGGAAGCCATCTGACCTTTGACTTCATCACTCCCCTGTGCTGCAGACTCAGGTAGCATAAACTGTCCCTCCTTGATGGTACAAGTTACCTTTGTCTGTATTCTAATGGAATAATCATTATTCATTAAACTTTACTTATTAAACATTGATTATGTGTCCTTGAGATTAAACTGTTAGGAACATGAAACAGGGGCTATGGCTTAGTCTGTTCATCATAGTCACTGGCATGGACTATGAGCACAAAGCTATTTGTTAAAGATGGGAACAAAATGCCAGGAAAACAAAATATGGCAATGACTCTTCCAGATAAATAAATAAGGTTTCCATTAAGCATCAAATGCTTCATTTTAAAAAAAAGTTCTTAAAAATATTACATTTTTCTCTGTCTTCTTAAAGTACAATACATGAAATAAATCAACATTTTTGGAAGACTCTGAGTCTTTGATAGGAACCTTAATTATTGGACTCTCTTCTATCTCTGGCTGGCTTTTGACTTCTTCGCTTTCTCAACTCCTCAGCCTGCATGTCACAGGTTTCCACTCTCTGCCTTGACAGCTGGCATGTCCTCCTGGCTCCTGTCAGTCTGCTGCCTCTTATAGCCTCTTTCTTGCTTCCTAAGTTGTTGCTTTGAATCTCCTGCAGACCGAGAAACCTGGATAGCCAAGCTGGTTGAACTGAGTGTGAAGTAAGATGGACATGTTCCAAATGACCCCCAGAGGGCTCCTCTAAACCCAAGCCAGTGACCCCCAGTCCCCGCTGCACACCTGAGATCAGCCACCTTCTTCCCACTCTGCACATTGCTTTGCTGCTGCTTATCCTCCTTCACATCTCCTGTTTGTTCAAGATTGGCTTTCTCTGGACTTGCCAGCTAATAGGAATTTTCCTTTCCTCGCTGAGTGGCAAACTTACCAGGATGATAGAATTAATCTTCAGGGTTTCAATGCTCTGGTTGGTTTTCACTGTTTTTAGATACTTATTAAGGTAAACAAGGCTTCCCTTGTGACTCAGGTGGTAAAGAATCCACCTGCAATGTGGAAAACCTGGGTTCGATTTCTGGGTTGGGAAGATCCCCTGGAGGAGGGCATGGCAACCCACTCCAGTATTCTTGCCTGGAGAATCCCCAAAGACAGAGTTGCCTGGCGGGCTATAGTCTGTGGTATTACAAAGAGTCGGACACGACTGAGCAACTAAACATAAGATAAATAAGGGCCTTCCCAGATAGCACTAGTGGTAAAGAACCTGCCTGCCAATGTAAGAAACATAAGAGATGTGGGTTCAATCACTGGGTGAGGAAGATCAACTGGAAGAGGGCATGGCAGCCCACTCTAGTGTTCTTGCCTGGAGAAACCCATGGACAGAGGGGCCTGGAAGGCTAAAGTCCATAGGGTCACAGAGTCGGACATGACTGAAGGGACTTAGCAAGCATGCAAGGTATGTAAGAGTCCACTCTTCCCTTGTCTTATGCAGAAGCTCAGAACTGGAGGAGTTTTCCTTGAATAAATGGGACTTTACTCTAAAGAGAGTAATACCGAAGACACAAAGCAGTTGTTTGAAGCATGTGGTACCCAGATGAATCAAGCCCAGGTTTAGGTGGTAATAACTTTGCTCCCTGCTTAGTCACAAAGATCCTCTATTTTTTTCTATCCAATTAGAATTGTATTAATTACTTCCAGCATGGGTTACAAGGAAGCCATGGGGAGTAAAACTATTCATTACAAACCTGGGAAGAACTTTGCAGACTGTGGAAGGACACCAAAGCAAAGAAAGAGACCAGGGTAGAGAATTTCACAAGTACAGAGCAGCCAAGAAGGTGACAGCTTTCATTCCTATCCTAAATTTGAGCACTTGTCCCTTTCAAGTTGATTGCATGCTTCAAGAATGCATTAAGAATAGCAAGGAAGAGGGAGAAAACAGAATTTGGAATGAAGGTATTATTATGAGCTGAGAGTCAGGCTCTAATTTGGAGAACAACTCCTTGAAAGGTTTTGGAGACTTTGTCTGACACTTGGCTTTGTGCAGCTGGCTATGGCAGCTTTGGGGTACCAGGCAGTACCTCCTCTTGATGTACAGGCAATGTTAATGACAGGTCAGAACCAAAGGTGAACCAAAATGACAGCTCTGTCTTCCCTCCAAAAAACAGTTATTGTCAAAATTTTCTACATGCTAGTAAAAGGCCAAAGATTCAGGGCTGGAAGACATTCTGATGGGAAATGAAAAGGCCAGCAAGAATCCAGGTGACTAAGCTTTCATTGGGGGGGCTCTGAATCGGACCTACTTATATAAAGGAGGCCCATGTCCTCTTACATTTGTGGAATAACCGGAAATCATACAGCGACTCTAAGTACAGTCCATTGTAGGTAATTTTCCACCCAGGTACATTTTAAAGCTGCTTTCCACCCAAAGTGCTTATTTGGCTCTGTCTTAAAGTGGCCCTTAAAAACCAGGCTACTCCAAGAAGCTATGTTTCTAACAGGCAAAGAAGGCAGTAGCAGGGGTAGGAGCAACAAACAGGTGAGCGCCAAGATGTAGAGGAAAGACCCTAGACACGGAGCCAGGGCTCTGAAGGCTGGTTTCACTGTATCACTCATGAGCTAGCTCTGTGACCTTGAGCAAGGTCCAGTTTCTTCAACTTTAATTGACAATGTTACTTCTAAATTTCCTCCCAGCTTATGACAAAAATGTACGATTTTTAGGAATTTTCTGAACCTGCGATCTTGTTTTTCATGGTGTTGGATGATCAGAAGGAGAGTGAAGAATAAAATAAATCCTGGTCATATAGTAGATGGGGCATTGGACTTGAAATAACAAGTTACAATTGACTTCCCTAAGCCTCAATTTGTATCTCTGAAAAATGGGTATAACAATAGTGCAACCCACATGAGTGGATTAAATAAATAAATATGCACCTAAACCATTTCTATAAATCTTCTTCTAATATGTCATGCCCTATTCTTTAAAGGACCGTACAGTTTACTGGGTGGGTGGGAGGTGCCAAGGTTAACACAGAGAATCATGGTTTTCAAACTTTAATTACATAGGAGTTACCTGGAGAGCTTGTCAAAAATGCAGATTCTAGGGTGGCACCCACAATGCTGCACCTCTAACACACTCCCAGGCTAGATTTTGAGTGGGAAGGCTATAGAATAAACACTTAAAACAGGACATTCCATGATAAAGTATGTACATGGTACATACCATGACTGAAAGCCTCTATTCCTTTCCAAATGTGTAAATCCTATGCTTCCTTCTAGACCAGTTCAAGCACTATCATTCATAAATGCAGCTCAGACTACTGCAGTTCTCTGCAAACTCTTCTTAACATCTGTTAAGTCTACTGTTGGTAACTGTTCTCATAATCCCAAAATGTAAGTCTGGTGGCCAACTGCGTCAGAACCATAAAGTGAAAGTGTTAGTCACGTCCGACTCTTTTGCAACCCCATGGACTGCAGCTTGCCAGGCCTCCCTGTCCCTCACCATCACCTGGAGTTTGCTCGAGTTCATGTTCCTTGCATTGGTGATGCCAGCCAGCCACCTCATCCTCTGATGCCCTCTTCTCCTTCTGCCCTCAATCTTTCCCAGTGTGAAGGGCTTTTTGCAAAGAGTTGCTGTTTGCATCAGATGACCAAAATACTGGAGCTTCAGCTTCGACATCAGTCCTTCCAATGAATAGTCAGGACTGATTTCCCTTAAGATTGACTGGTTTGATCTCCTTGCTGTCTAAGGGACTCTCAGGAGTCTTCTCCAGCACCACAGTTTGAAGACATCAATTCTTTGGCACTCTGCCTTTCTTACAGTTGAACTCTCACAACCATACGTGGCCATTGGGAAGACTATAGCCTTGATTATATGTACCTCTGTTGGCAGAGTGACGTCTGCTTTTCAATACACTATCTAGCTTTGTCATAGCTTTCCTGCCAAGAAGAAATTGTCTTCTGATTTCATGGCTGCAATCACTGTCCACAGCGATTTTAGAGCCCAAGAAGAGGAAATCTGTCACGGCTTCCACCTTTCCCCCTTCTATTTGGCATGAAATGATGGGACTAGATGCCATGGTCTTAGTTTTATTCATATTTAGTTTTAAGCTATCTTTGTAACTCTCCTCCTTCGCTGTCATCAATAGGCTCTTTAGTTTCTCTTTGCTTTCTGCCAATAAAGTGGTATTATCCACATACCTGAGGTTGTTAATGTTTCTCCCACCTGTTTTCATTCCAACTTATAACTCATCTAGATGTGGATCATGACAAAATGTGGAAAGCTCTTAAAGAGACGGGAATACCAGACCGCCTTACCTGTCTCCTGAAAAACCTATATGTAGGTCAAGAAGCAACAGTTAGAACCCTGCATGGAACAACTGATTGGTACATGATTAAGAAAGAAGTACAACAGGGCTGTCTATTGTCACCTTGTATATTTAACTTGGCACATCATGAGACATGCTGGGCTGTATGAGTAAAAATTTATGGCTATTTTTATATTTCATTACTGAACACATACTTGTTTTTAGAGCTGTGCAAATGCATAGATCATTGAATACTGTCCTGTCATTCAGCCATAACACCATTTCTATTGCTATTCAAAGAGTTTGTTACTGTAGATATAGCAGCAAAAGGAGAAAACTGGGACTGCTTTAATATCATTTAAAATACAGTAGCCACAGGATCACAAAAGCGTCAGACACGATTGAACATATTGAGCACAAAAAGCCAAGGATATGCTGAACTAGTTCTTTCAAAATTGATGAGCCATAGAAAGTTATTTTAAGTGTATTGATTGTTACAAAGGGAATCAATCATAGAAAAAGAGTGGGAAAGTAACTACAAAAGTGTATAACAGGATCTGTTAATGATATTGATTTCAGTGTTATCTGAAGTCAGGGAAGGCTCCCTAGAGGAGGGATGCTCAAACTGGTTTGTCTGAGCAAAGGGAGGAGAGGGGTTGGAGAGCATTCGAGGCAAAGGGAAGAGCCTCTGGAACCATGGAAAAGCACTGCATGGTTTTGGCACTGCAAGAAGTCAGATGTGGCTGGGGCAGATCATACTGGGGAGGGCTTGGGGATGCATGGAAGCTTAGATTGAGTTTGGAGTGATGAGTACCATTAGGAAGGCAATAAAGAAAACAGAGGTAGTGGAATTCACTGTCTCTTCAGTGGTTAGGACTCCACAGTCCCACTGCATGGGGCATGGGCTCCCCCACCGCCCCCTGCTGGGGGAACTATGCTGCGTGGCATGGCCAAAAAATAAAGAACGAGGAAAGGAAACAGACGGAGGGAAGACAGGAAGGTGAGGATAAACACAGCATTCATTCATTCATTCAGCTTCTACAGCGTGCTCTAAATTAAACATAAGCAGTGAGTGAACATGGGAAACACCCCTTTCTTCCCAGCATGTACATTCTAGTCGGAAAGGCAGACAATAAGCAAATAAACTAAGTAGTTACTTGCTTCCTTATGTAGTTAAACAAGACAATGAGAGATTATTGTAAGAGCCACAGAGGAAGAAAGCAAGATGACATGATTGGAAATAATATCTCTGTATGCGCAGAAAGGAGCTATGTCTGATAGGATTAAAGAGGACCTACCGATCACTGTGTCATGTGACTCTATGGGAACAGACATGACAACTTACAGTCACCCTAGGAAGCTGAGGAAATGACTATGACGTCTTTGGGAAACTAAGGCTGCTCACTATGGCGGTCTGCTTCATGGCGGTCTGCACTGTCTGCCCTCTTTCACCCTCTTTAGAATTCAGTCCTCTTTTCTACTAATGTTCCTTCATTAGCATCTCCCTTCTTTCCTTCTCTTCCAAAAGTAAATAAGAGAGGGAAGGGAACATCATATAAATATCAATGGTGTGTCCCAATCATAAATCCAAAGAAACAATTTTGAGGTATAACCTTTATTAGTTGCGGAATTTTGATGCCTCAGTTTCATCTGTAAAATAGAATAATAATATTTATATTAGATATCTAAAGAGAGAAAGAACAAATAGGATATGTATCTATTGAGTGTGTGTGTATGATGTGTGTGTGATATATATAAAGAATATGTATACACACATCATGCACACATATCCTATTATATATTGGGCTCCCCGGTGGCTCAGATAGTAAAGAATCTCCCCCAATGCAGGAGACCTGGATTCAATCCCTGGGTCTGGAAGACCCGCTGAAGGGGGCATGGCAACCCACTCCAGTATTCTTGCCTGGAGAATCCCCACGGACAGAGGAGCTTGGTGGGCTACAGGATCACAAAGAGTCAAAACATGACTGACCGACCTAGCACAGCACAGTACATTATACAGTATACAATACATATATGATGTGTGTCTATTATATGCATAGTATATGTGTACACACTAAAATACACATCCACATCAAATATATATATTCTATTATATATTATACATGTCTGTGCATGCTCAGCCATTTCAGTCATGTCTGATGACGCTTGTCAGCCTGTGGACCTTAGCCCGCCAGGCTCCTCTGTCCATGGGATTCTCCAGGCAAGAATGCTGGAGTGGGGAGCCATGCCTTCCTCCAGGGGATCTTCTTGACCCAGGGAATGAACCCACATCTCCTGTGTCTTCTGCATTGCAGGTGGATTCTTTACTCACTGAGCCACCTGTGAAGCCCCTGTATATATCACAAATTACCATATAAATATATGTTCTGTGTAGAATATGTGCTTTAGTCTCTCAGTCATGGCTGACACTTTGTGACCCCATGGACTATAGCCCGCCAGGCTCCTCTGTCCATGCAATTCTCCAGGCAAGAAAACTGGAGTGGGCTGCCATGCCCTCCTCCAGGGGATCTTCCCAACCCAGGGGTTGAACCCCCATCTCTTGGGTCTCCTGCACTGGCAGGCTGATTCTTTACCACTGTGCCACCTGAGAAGCCAGACTATGTAGTATATAAATATATGTATAAATAAATATATATATGTCCTATGTAACTAGAGAGAAAGGTTTGTTTTGAGGAATCAGCTCGTATGATGGAGGCTGGCAAATCCGACATTTCAGGGCAGGTGTGCAGGCTGGAAACACACATAAGAGTTAGCATTGAAGTTTGAGTCTGAAGGCAGTTTGGAAGCCAAAGTCCTTCTTCCTTGGGTAGCTCAGTCTTTTATTCTTTAGGTCTTCAAGTAATTCAATGAGGTCCACCCACATTGTAGAGGACAATTTAATTTATCAAAATCTACTCAGTTGAATTTTAATCATATTTAAAAACACCTTCACAGTAGCATCCAGATGGATGCTTGAAAAGTATCTGGGCCACATGGCCTAGTCCAGTTGACATACAATATTAACCATCACATTATCCCTTTACTAACACCAATATTGGATCATATTAATTCATGTTACTCTGTCTCCAGATCTCAGTTTCCTTATCTGTACAACACAGGTAAGACTACCTGCCTCTTAGGGCTATTGTGAGAATTAATAAGCCAGTCCAAATAAAAACCTAACACAGGGCCTGACACACAAAAAAATTCATAAATAATGTTTCCTATGATGATGATGATGTTAGTGATAATTTTAAATGCTATTTATAAGTAATGATTAAGTTACTTATCTGACTATTGCTGCTAACTGCTTTTTATATTAACCAAAACTGCTTCTTTCAGCCTCACAAACTAGCCTGTTTGCTTAAAATGAAGGGTGATATTTTTGCTGGATAAACTAATGTACATGCTTATTATTCACCAATCTATTTTCCAAAGCCCAAATTGATCTTTCCAAACTCTGAATCTGATTTATGCAGTCATTCCACAAATGTTTACTGAGCACATCCTTTGTGACAGACACTTGATAGATGTGGGCTGCAAACATGCAAAGAATACAAAGATGCTGCACTCTAGAATTTAATAAACCAGGGAGATAAGATCGCAAACCATCATAGCTACTATTTTCTTGAAGACCTACTCAGTGGCAAGCAACTTTGCACTGGTTATGGCATTTAATGTTAACTCTTAACTTTATGATGTGGGAATGAGCCTATCCTACAGAGTACAACTTGGCTTTTGGAGAAGTATAGTGGCCTGCCCAAGGAAACAAAGGAAAGAAATGCTGGAAAGAAGGATAAATTCTATGGTGGGCATTTGAACCCTTTTCTATCTAACTCAATTCCCGTGTGCTCTTCTGCATTTCAATTACAAGCAGTGGGAATTCAGTGAGATAATTGTTGAAGAAGAGATGTGTAGAACATTCGGGGCGTAGGAAAAGCCATCCCTAACTTTGTCTTGGTGAGTCAGACACAGCTTCGCCATGGCCACACTAACCTTCTATTTAAAATCTCCATGGGACTTCCCTGGTGGGCCAGTGGCTGAGAATCTGCCTGCCAATGCAGGGCATGTGGGTTCAACCCCTGGTCCAGAAGACTCTACATGCTGAGCAGCCACTAAATCTGTTTATCAGTGTGCCCTAGGGCCTGTGCTCCGCAGCAAGAGAGGCCATCACAACGAGAGCCCAGGCCACAACTAGAAAGTAGCCCCCACTTGCCACAGCTGGAGAGTAGACCCCGCTCACTGCAACCAGAGAAAGCCCATGCACAGCAACGAAGACCTGGTGCATGAATTAAAAATAAATAAGAATCACCATGGCCTTTGGGGGAACATTCCAGAATATCAGCCTGGCACACAAGGCACCATCTGCTAGCCTTCTTTCACACTGTACTGGGCACAGAGCACTTCACACTGTCTTCTCTGCTGATTTTGGCATGTTCTTTATGCATACCACCCTCCCCTTTGACGAAATTCTACCCATGCCTCACGGTTCAGTTTAGACGGGACTCCTTCCCCGAGCACCTTCTGCCTCCCCCATTCTGGGTTAGCTGCGGTGTTTTTATGTGTCTGTCATAGCACTGAGCACACTGCATTTTGTTCTGTTTGGCTGGAGGACTTCCTCACTTATTTTCATCCTAGAGGGTAGAATTGTGACCTCAGTTTCCATACTCCATCACTAAGTGCAAAGCATAACAGAATATTTGATACAATTGCAAAATTACAGAATTACACAGATTCATTTACGTTCATGCAATGCAATGTATATTTAGAGGCACTTTAATCCTCTTCAGGGGCTTTCCTGGTGGCTCAGCACTAAAGAATCTGCCTGCCAATGCCGCAGATGCCAGGTTGATCCCTGGGTTGGGAAGATCCACTGGAGGAGGGAATGGGAACCCACTCCAGTATTCTTGCCTGGAGAATCCCATGGACAGAGGAGCCTGGTGGGCAACAGTCCATGGGGTCACAAGAGTCGGACACGACTGAGTGACTAAGCCACCACCACCACCAGTCCTCTTCAGACTGCACTTATCTACCCCTTCTCACACCTCCATGGTGATCATGAGAGCCTCTCTACTCCCCGGCTTCTGAAATCATAATCATTATTTATCTCTCTATTTGTAACTATTGAGTAACACCCTTCTATTTATTACAACTATGTAGTAGTCAAGCAGAAAAGTATGTTCAATGTCTGCTGAATGGAAATGAATCCATGCTGTCATCTTATGGTATAACAGATTCAATGGATTTCACCAGTGATTCACCAATAAAAGAATCTGCCTGCAGTGCAGGAGAGCCGCAAGAGACACAGCTTGATCCCTGGGTCGGGAAGACCCCCTGGAGGAGGAAATGACAACCCACTCCAGTATTCTTGCCTAGAAAATTCCATGGACAGTGGAGCCTGGCAGTCTGCAGTCCATGGGGTCACAAAAGAGTTGGACATGACTAAGCGATAGCAAAAACAATAGAAAAATCAGGGATGGGTTGTTTATATTTGCAAGAGGGAGTGTTCTCAGTGTGATAAAACTGTTCTGAATCCTGATCAAGATAATTAATGGCTACCTGAATGTGCCCTTATATCAAAATTCATAGGATTTTATACTGAAAAGGCCAATATTGCTCTAATTTAATAGAAAAAATCAACAAGTGGAAAGTGTAGATAATGAAAGACTGAATACACCATCAGGCAGTGGTCAGGTCATACATGACAGTAAAATTCTGACATATAGTCCCTGCCTCAACTAGCGCGGGAGCCACACCACAACTTCTGGTCACAACTTAGTCAGAGATAACCAGCCTCCCTGTCTGTTGTCCCCACATTCATCTCTAGACAAATCAGCAGACCAGGCTGATCAAATAGGGGGCTCTGCTTCTAATTAGCCCCACTCCAGCTTCCCCAGGTCAACAAACTTTAATCAGGGCCCATCGGAAGGCTTTTCTTTTATTCCCTGTAGAGTTTTCCCAGTCCTCTGCCATGCTTTGGGTCTCTGTCAAACATAATGATGGTGGCTGACTCTCTTGCTATGGCAAGCTCTGAATAAACAGGGATTTTTTTTCTTATATGGGTGTTACTCATTCATTTCTACAATAGCATGCCATCATTTGGGTTAAAATAGAAGATAGTGTGTGTGTGTGTGTGTGTGTGTGTGTGTGTGTGTGTGTGTGTGTGTGCGCGCGCATAGGATACAACTAAGAGTATACACACAGGAACACACACAGCACACACAAACAGAAGCAACAGCTGTTGTTTCCCAACTAGGGAACTGGTTGACTAGGGAACAGAGGTACTAGTGAGACTGAATTTTCAGAGAATTCTCTTTTGAATGTTTTAGATGCATCCCCTCTCAATCAAATCAATGAATGAATTTAGAACTAAAACCTGAAGCTCACTAAACTATGAACATTTTATTTATTATTCAAATTTACAGATGATGGAGAAGGAAATGACAACCCACTTCAGTATTCTTGCCTGGAAAAGTCCATGGACAGAGGAGCCTGTCTGTCCTTGGGGTTACATGAGTGAGCACTGTGCATGAGGGTGGAGGGAAATGGGTTGGTAGCAATACACTGAGAGAACTTAAAAAAAACTACAGATGAATACAAATAGTTTCAAAAAGTAGCTAGGTTGAAATGGGGAGCTATAGTTTAATGGGTACAATGTTTCAGACCAGGAAGATGAAAGCATTTTGGAGATGAGTGATGTTGATGGTGGCGCATTTGTGCAAGGGTTCTTAATGCCACTGAACTGAAACTTTAAAATGCTGAAACGGGAAATTTTATGTTATGTATATTTTACCAGCAAAAAATATTACTATCTATATATATATATATTTTTAATAGCACTAAGTCTCTTATGATCCCATGAACTGTAGCCCACCAGGATCCTTTGCCCATGGGATTCTCCAGGCAAGAATACTGGAGTGGGCTGCCATTTGCTTCTCCAGGGGAATTCTCGACCCAGGGATTGAACCCAGGTCTCCCACACTGCGGGCAGGTGCTTCACCAACTGAGACGTGTTTGACTGACGAGCAATGTGGGAAGTCCATTATACGTAGTGGTAAGGTATTTGGTAATTTGGGCTTCCCGGGTGGCACTGGTGGTGAAGAACCTCCCCGCCAATGCAGGAGACAAAAGAGACTCGGTTCAATCCCTCAGTGGGAAAGATCCCCTGGAGGAGGACATGGCAACCCACTCCAGTATCCTTGCCTGGAGAATGCCATGGACAGAGGAGCCTGGTGGGCTACAGTCAGTGGGGTCACAGTTGGACACGACTGAAGCGGCTTAGCATGTATACGCATTTGGTAAGTTAACAGCTCTGAGTCCCATTCACCCCATGAGTAAAATAGGGACAAAACCAGTTTGAGGGAATTGCGGGAAGATTCATTACTATTTCATATGTGCAGCTCCTGTTGTTTTTAAGTGTATCATCTGGGCCACTTGCTGAGGAAAAGAGAACCCCACAGTTTTCACAGCTCAGAAATAGTGGAGATGTCTTTCTTGCTCACAGAACAGGTTAGAGAAGACGAATGAGTGAGCAGTGACCCTCCTTCATGCCATCCTCAGTAACCCAGATCAATGGTGGGCCTGCCATCTTCAACATCTGGCTTTCAAAGTCTCCCTGAGCATCATCTCTAACCACGCGGCTCAAACAGGGAAGGACTCGGAGGAGCACTCGTGGAGGTTTCCATGAGCTGTGCTTGGGAGTGAAACCCGTCACTCTACTTCCATTCTGGAATGGCAGACTTAGCAAAATAAAATACAGGACAGGCATCATGTATTTTAACAAGTTAAATTTGAATTCCAGATAATTAAGACAGATTTTTAGTATAAGTCATGTGTCCTATGCAGTATTGGGGACATATTTATACTAAAATGTCATTTATCTAAAATACAAATTTAACTATCCTGTATTTTATTGAGCAATCTTAGAGACACATTCCATTGGTTAGAACTCAATCAAACAGGCCATGTCTGACTACAGCAGAGACTTGGAAATGTAGTTTAGCTGTTTCCTATAAAGAACAGGATGTGGACTTTTTAAGCAACTAGCAGTCTATGCTGTGTGAAGAAATGAACAAAATTTAGGTCCCTTCCCTTTCTCAATAGTCCAGGAGTTATGAGACCTACAGAAGTCCTAGAAATTAGTGGTTCCTGAGCTATAGCATTCATTAAAGTCTCCTGGGATGCTAGCTAAAAGATTCAAATCTCTTGCCCCTGCCACACCCCATCCTTTCAAGTCTGCGGGCTCAGAATTTCCCTTCCTAACCAGGTGGCGCTATGGCAGGCAGCTCACACTTTGAGCTCTCAGGAACTAGATGTATGTACAGGGAGAAGATGGGAGAATCATCTGACAGTCCGAAATGAAGCCATCTGTCTGCAGGAGGGCCCGAGGTTTAGATGTTTGCATCACAATGGAGAGGGGTGTACTTCTCAACCAGGGTGTGCAGGAAACTGACCTGGAATGCTGGTCTTGAACTTTGGGTTCAGGATACGAATCAATACCTGCCAAAACTGGCTGGGAAGAAGTTCTGCCGCTTGGCACAAGTCCTTGGTAGACTACAGAAATAAAATAACAAGAAGACAGAGACACCACTCAGGCGTTTTCCATCAGAGTCAAACAGCCCTGGCATAGACTCCCCTCCAAGCTTTATGTCGAAGGTCTGGGGCTGGTGGGGCATCTGCACAGCCTCTAATAAGCCACCTCCTAGGAGTGATTTGAGTCGCTAAGCTGATTGCTGTCTCAGGCAGTTTAAAGAACGCAAGAATTATTTCTTAATAAATCCACTTGTAATGGTTGAGATCCCAGCATTCATTCTTATTTATTTTGGAAGCTGGCACCCATCGCTTACAGGACTGGTTATAAAACTGACAGTCTGCTCCAGTGGACTCAGGAGGGTGTTATTAACTTTACCTGAATTGATCTCAACTAGGTCACTGTCAGGGATGATGTCATAACAATTGATTTTTTTTTTTTCAGCTCTGAGAGAATTATCAGGTTACTTATTTCCATCTCTCTGCAGTCATTCCCCCCCACACACTTTTGCTTGCAGCTTTACTACAGAATCTGTTTCTTCTTGCTTTGTTATTTCAGTGTGTATAGTATGCTTTGAAGCACAATGTTTGGAGAGGAAAGGCAATGGAGCTTAGTCTCAAAACCAACTCACCCAAGCCCATACATGTGACAGCTATAGAAGATGTTTAAACAGGCTGTGGGAAAGAAGGGCATACTCTCTGAACATGATGCATTTCAACCATGTGTCCCCCAAAATTCACATGTTGAAGTGTAACCCCCAGTGCAACCAAACTGAAAGATGTTCTATGCTGTGCTTAGTCGCTCGGTCATGTCCGATCCTTGTGACCCCACGGACTGTATCCCACCAGGCTCCTCTGTCCATGGGGTTCTCTAGACAAGAGTGGGTAGCCATTCCCTCCTCCAGGGGATCTTCCCGACCCAGGAATTGGACCTGTGCCTTCTGTGTCTCCTGACTAGCAGGCAGATTCTTTACCGCTGAGTCACCAGGGAAGCCCCAGTTGACAGACAGGGCCTTTAAAAGTAATGAAGGCTAAATGAGGAAGTGAGGGTGAGTTCTAATCCAATAGGACTAGTGTCATTATAGGAAGAGGAAGAGATGCTGGGGGTGCACAAACATAGAGGAAGGGCCTCGTGAGGACACAGTGCAAGCCGAGGAGTGAGAAACCGAACCTGCCAGCACCTTGATCTTGCACTTCCAGCCTCCAGAACTGTGAGAAAATGACTCTCTTATTGTTTAAGCCACCCAGTCTGGGGGCTCTTGTTATAGCACCCCAGGCTGACTAAACAGCTACCTACACAGGCCCCTTTGAGCAGTAGGCCCTGTGCTGTGGTCTTCCCTAATGAGCTCAGGAAACTAGGTCTTCTCTCAGGGGGAAGGTGTACGAAGCTCCAGGATGCACATCGCAGGCATGCACATTTGGCTGCCCAAGCCTAGACTTTACACCTCCCTCTCTTTCTACGCTCACCTGTGTCAGGAGCCAGTGCAGAAACACAGGCATCACAGGGAAGGATGGAGCACACAGTCTTCATCTCTCTGGGAAGGCTGGTCCTAGTCCTGCAGTTTCCAAGCACCATGACCTTGGGCAGTGCAGGTCTATAGACCCCACTGTTATTATCTTATTATCTGGACAATGGGGAGAATAACATAGGTTATCACATATCTGTTGCTACAATAATCCAATAGAATAATGAATGTATGAAAGTATTTTGTATGATGTATAGTTTAAAACACAGATAGAGTAACATGGAAATTTACACTACCATCTGAAAAATTGATAGCCAATGGGAATTTGCTGTATGACTCAGGGAGCTCAAACATGGGCTCTGTGACAATCTAGAAGGGTGGGAATGAGGAGGGAGATGCGAGGGAGGTTCAGGAAGGAGGGAACATGGGTATACCTATGGCTGATTCTTGTTGATGTAAGACAGAAAACCATAAAATTCTGTAAAGCAATTATCCTTCAATTATAAAAACAAAGTGGCAAGAAAAAAGAAAACACATGTCAACTATCAACTACCAACAGGTATACCAAGACTCTGATAGTAGAGGATTATAAAAATCACTCTGTAACCTTAGGAAAATAATCTAGCAATTTATATTTTAAACTGGAGATTGTCAGTGGGAGTAGGGATCAGCTCTTCCATTGGCTTGAAATTATATTTATTTTTAACAAAAACAGTAAAATGTTCTATGCTAACAAGAGGTCTAATTAAGAGTGACTCCTGAAGATGTAGGCATGAACTAGGATAAATTATAAATTATTCAAAGTATGAGGAAACCTGGTTCCCTAAAGGATAGGGCTCTGGACTCAAAGTCCTAAGTCAGAATTCCATTTTCATCTTTTCTTTACAAATTCTAAAGTTTAAAACACAGGCTTCCCTGGTGGCTCAGACAGTAAAGAATATGCCTGTGATGTGGGAGACCCAGGTTTGATCCCTGGGTCAGGAAGATCCCCTGGAGAAGGGAATGGCAACCTGCCCTGCTATTTTTGCCTGGAGAATTCCATGGACGGAGGAGCCTGGTGGGCTACAGTCCATAGCATCGCAAAGAGTCAAACACAACTGATACTTTTCACTTTACAAACTGTGTTGTAGGCAGGTTATTTAATCTTCCTAAGACCCATAGGTTGAGAGTTACATAAAATAACGTATGCATATAAGAACTACTATCGTACTTTTTGTAGAGGAAATACAAAAGGTTAAATACCAAATATTTAATGCAAATATAAAAAATTAAAGTTTTTTAATTAAAAAAAATTGTATTGGCATATAGTTGCTTCACACTGTTGTGTTGGTTTCTGCTGTATGACGAAGTGACTCAGCTATAAATACACACACACACACACACACACACACACACACACACACATGTTCCCTTCCTGTTGAACATATGTATATGTCCTCCCCACCAATTCCACTCTTAAAGGTCCCCACAGAGCACCACGCTGAGGCCCCTGTGCTATGCAGTAGACTCCCACAGCTGTCTATTTTACATACAGTAGTCCCTATATCAGTCCATTCTTTCCTGTCGCGGCTATACCATGAACCATGAATTCACTGTGTGACCTTGAACTCACTCTTCCTCAGTCCTTATTTTATCTGGTTGCTGGGACTTGCTGCTCTTCTAACCTCCTGAGACTTTAAAACAGTGACCGTTGTGGTTCTGTCACAAGGCTGATCAGTAATTCAAGCTTCTTATGTAACTGTGAAATAAGAATTACAAATTAGGACTAAACTGACAACAAAAACAATGAGTTGATTTGAAAATGGCTTTTGGGAAAAATGTTCTACAGAACCATAAATGGAAAACTGTGTTTCATGAACCTAAGTATTTCCTTGAGTTGTCCATTCAAAAAACATTTATTGCATACCTACTGTGTGCAGGCCTAGTTCTAGAGGCTGGGGATATCCCCAGGGCAAAACCGGCTTTAGGGAGCCTGCGCATGGAATTGTAGGGTTTAGAGCAAGTCCTCCTGCCTGGGGCACAGGACTTGAGAGCTGCAGAGAGCCAGCCAAGTGCTGAGAGGAGGGTACCATGTGGGGTTGGATACCGGTCCCTAACAGTTCTTGGAGAGGTCTTCCCTGATAGCTCAGACAGTAGAGAATCCTCCTGTAACGCAGGAGACCTGGGTTCAATCCCTGGGTCAGGAAGATCCCTGGAGGAAGGCATGGCAACCCACTCTAGTATTCTTGCCTGGAGAATCCTATGAACAGAGGAAACTGATGAGCTGCAGTCCATGGGGTTGCAGAGTTGGACAGGACTGAGCGACTAGCACTTTCACTTTTCTTGATGTTTATGAGGCAGAAAAATTTCAAATGAGAACAGCTCCGCTGGCCTGGGGCTGTCAACAGTGGAGCCAAAACCACTCGGCCTCTGTCCTAGTGAGGGGTCTGGGGAGATCCCCCCTCAACCACAAGCCAGAACCCAAAGTCTGTCCTTCCTGACAGAATCACTCCAGAATCACTCTCTTTCTGAAGCCACCGTCAGGCAAAAAATGTCAAGTAATGCAATCTGCCCTCTGAGGTGTGTGCTTTCCTGCCCCCTCATCTGTGAAACGAGTCTGACCTCACAAGGTTTTTCTAGAAACAAAATTAGATAACGTAAGTTAAAGCTGCTCAGAGAAGCCGCACGAACGAAAGCTGTCGTCGCGGCTGCCATCCTTGGTCGCCACAGGATGCGCTCGTGGCACGACCCACTCCAGCCTGCTTCTGCAGCAGATGGCTGCCAGAAATATCAGGCGCAGCGGTTTTTCCAGCCATCCTTCAGAGGCCGATTAGCACTCGTTATCACCTGTGTTGACTTAGCCCGGCTGCAGGCTCTGGCGGCTCCTTCATCCTGTCTCCGGGGCTTGGCTGGGCGATGGGGAGGACCCGGGGGAGGAAGCCCAGGGCGGGGAGCCGGCGCCCCCCAGCGCGTCTCCTGGCCCGGGCCCACAGAGGAGGGGAGGAGCAGGTTCCCCCGGATCCCGGGTGCGGGGCGGCTCTGGGGTCTGTCTAATCAGGAGAGGGGAGCTCCGGCAGGAGCAGGGATGCAGGCGGACGAGGAGCGCGGACTTGCGGACACAGGGTCGGCGCGGGGAGGAGAGCAGGGCGTGTGAGACCCTGTGCTGGTCGTGGCTTAGTCGCTCCGTCGTGTCCAACTCTCTGGGACCCCGTGGACTGCAGCCCCCCAGGCTCCTCTGTCCATGGGATTCTCCAGGCAAGAATTCTGGAGTGGGCTGCCATTTCCTTCTCCAGGGGGTCTTCCCAGCCCAGCGATCGAACCCGGGTGTCCTGCACTGCCGGCTGACTCTTTACCATCTGAGCCGCGAGGGAAGCCCCCGTGAGACACTACCCTGCGTGAAACAGAGAACTGGCAGGAAGCCTCTAGAAAGCGCAGGGAGCTCAGCGTGCTGTGCTCTGTGATAACCTAGAGCGGTGGTGGAGGGCGGTCCAGGAGGGAGGCGATGTATGGACACGTGTAGAGCTGATCCACACGGTTGTACAGCAGAAACCAACACAACGTTGTAAGGTAATTATACTGCTATTAAAGAACAAATTAAAAAAGAGAGAGAGAGAAAAACTTCAGCAGTGCCAGGCATTGCTTCCATAGGACTCTCACGGCTGTAGAGATTTAGAAGCAGTGGGATGCAGCACCTCCATATGTTAGCGAGGAACCATGTTCCAGAATCTGTGTAGGTACTTTACCAACTGCCTACATTCAAATACCAACCTTGCCCATCCCTACCTGTGTGACCTTGAGGATATTTCTTTGCCTCTCTCTGCCTCAATTTCCTCCTATGTAAAATGTTTTTGTGAGGGTTGTTTGAAATATTATGTAAATATGTAACATGAAATGTATATCAATATAAATTTATAAAGCATTAAATAATATGTAAAATATATGCTGGATAATATATATAATCTATATGCATTTATAAAACTTGGAAACATGTCAAGGACATAGATACCATGTTCAATATTGTTATTCATTATTATTGTCATTAATCATCGTTATTATTATACATTATCATTATTACTATAAATCTCCAATGTGCATTTCTTATCGCTGCAGTAAAAAATGACCACAGATTTAGTGACTTCAGTTCAGTTCAGTTCAGTTGCTCAGTCATGTCCGACTCTGCAACTTCATGAATTGCAGCACACCAGGCTTCCCTTTCCACTCAAGTTCATAATCTTGAGAGTCCAGAACATAAATTGCTTCTCTTCAGTCTTGCTCTTTATGCACTAAAACCTTCATACTTTCAACATGGACATGGTTGAGATGCACTTCTTGCATTTGACTGAAGCTGATTTTTTTTTTTTAACTTACTGCACCCACGCGTCACAAACCTCCTCCTCCTCTATTTCTGTCTGTGCTACCAAACCACATGGCATAAGCTCTCTGGGGCATGGCTGCCTTCCAGAGGCTGTTCCTGCCTCATTTGGGCTCCTGGTTCTAGCAACTCATACATATGCCTACTTTGTGTACTTGAGACCATCTTTGTCATAAATCACCTATTATGTTGAGGGAAGGAGAAGGAAGCCCTGCCCCAGTATATGGAAGACTGTGTACTATACTGTTTAACAGCTTTGGCTTTGGAAGGAGACACACTTGGATGCAAGTACCAGTCTGCCTCTAAGTAGTTCAGACCATGAGGTGTGATCATGGACAGCTAAGTCAGTCACCCTGGGTCCCAGTTTTCTCATCTGTAAAAATGAAGATAACCATCTCTCCCTCATTTGATTTTGTTGGTTAAATAATATATGTAAATCACTTAGCACAGGCCTGGCACCATAGTTAGCACAGAATAAAAGATTGCTTTTATTTCTCCTGATAAAACTCCTTCATTCTCATCAAAATTAATTTAACTTCTCTTAGTACCAATCACAGAACACAACGGCCACAATCATTGGCCTCAGCATGTAAAGGACAAGAACCAGGCAGTCAGAAGGTCTTTCATCCATCCTATTGGCACAGTTAGGCAAAGTCATTTCCTCCTTTAGACCCTAATTTTTAATCTGCAATAAAATATTGTCATAGGGTAAGCAGTGATTTCTGCATTCAGTTCTGACAAAAATACCAGCTCTTAGTCATCTGTCAATACCACCCTCTTTATGCCTTAAGAACAGTGATCTTTCATCATAAAGTCTCCACCAGGTATCCTGATTGAAACCATAATGACATAGGATATTCTACCCTAATGAATAATTTGTGATTCCAGCAAAAGCTGTAAGTTCAATCTCCTTCTGAGGAGGAAGTGTTCCTATCTAGACCCTGAGAGTATGGGAGGGGTTAGTAGCCCAGGAAAGCAATTAGACTTAGCTTTGATTGCCTCCCACCAAATGGTCACACAGGGTGATGCCATAGCAATCAGGTGACTCCAGCTCTGGAAATAATGATACAGAGTAATTATCCTTGGGACAGCTCCAGACATTGCAATGTAATTCAAAACAAATATTCCAGTGGAACTGACCATTGTTTAATCTTGTTGTTCACTCGCTAACTTGTGGTCGTCTCTTTGTGACCTCATGGACTGCAGCATGCCAGTCTTCCCTGTCCATCACCAACTCCTGGAGACTGCTCAAACTAGTGTCCATTGAGTCAGTGATACCTTCCAACCATCTCATCCTCTGTCGCCCCCTTCTCCCACCCTCAGTTTTTCCCAGCAGCAGGGTCTTTTCCAATGAATGAGCTCTTCTCATCAAGTGGCCAAAGTATTAGAGCTTCAGCTTCAGCATCCACATTGTTTAATAATGTAAAGCATATACCTACACAACTCTTTCCATCCTCACAGAAAATATAATCACATGTAAGTGACTGGTTCACAGAATCTAATGATTCATTTATGGATTCAACTACCTTTACTGAATACCTACCCATGTGATAGATGTTGAACACATGGGGAAATGCAAATACAGTTTTTGCCCTCAAGTCTAGTGGGTAAATCAAACAATCAATGTAATGCCCATGTGTTAAGGTGATGAAAGCACCAAAACACACGTGAGGGGGGGCAGTGTGCCAATAGCCAGCTCTAGGGGTGGCAGATGCTCTGATTTATAGCATTTCCTGATTTCTGTGCTGGAAAAGCTCCCACTGAGGCCACTGTCAAGCTACCAACAAGACATCATTGAACAGAAAGTTGGCAAGAGTGATAATAGTCTTACGAACCGTACTGGCAGTATAGGGCAGGTTCTCAGAAGCAATGACAAAGGTTTTCTTGTGTGTTTGACCTTTCAACTAAGAGTTTTCTAAACAGAGAAATTCCCCCCAAAAGCTGGGGAACGCAGGACACACAATATTTTTTAAATATAAATTTATTTATTTTAATTGGAGGCTAATTACTTTACAATATTGTATTGCTTTTGCCATACATTGACATGAATCCACCATGGGCATACATGTGTTCCCCATCCTGAACCCCTCTCCCACCTCCCTCCCCATCCCAACCCTCAGGGTCATCCCAGTGCACCAGCCCCGAGCACCCTGCCTCATGCATCGAACCTGGACTGGTGATTTGTTTCACATATGACAATATACATGCTTCAGTGCCATTTTTCCATACCATCCTGCCCTTGCTCTCTCCCATAGAGTCCAAAAAGACTGTTCTTTACATCTTTGTCTCTTTTGCTGTCTCACATACAGAGTTACTGTTACCATCTATCTAAATTCCATATATATGCATTAGTATACTGTATTGGTGTTTTTCTTTCTGGCTTACTTCACTCTGTATAATAGGCTCCAGTTTCATCCACCTCATTAAAACTGATTCAAATTCATTCTTTTTAATGGCCGAGTGATATTCCATTGTGTACATGTACCACAGCTTTCTTATCCATTCATCTGCTGATGGACATCTAGGTTGCTTCCGTGTCCTGGCTATTGTAAACAGTGCGGTGAAGAACATTGGGGTACACGTGTCTCTTTCAATTCTGGTTTCCTCGGTGTGTATGCCCAGCAGTGGGATTGCTGGTTCATATGGCAGGTCTGTTTGCAGTTTTTTAAGGAATCTCCACTGTTCTCCATAGTGGCTGTACTAGTTTGCTTGTAGATTTTTGGATGGCAGCCATTCTGACTGGCGTGAAATGGTACCTCATTGTGGTTTTGATTTGCATTTCTCTGATAATGAGTGATGTTGAGCATCTTTTCATGTGTTTGTTAGTCATTTGTATGTCTTCTTTGGAGAAATATCTGTTAAGTTCTTTGTCCCATTTTTTAATTGGGTCATTTATTTTTCTGGAATTGAGCTGCTGGAGTTGCTTGTATATTTTTTAGATTAATTCTTTGTCCATTGCTTTGCTATTATTTTCTCCCATTCTAAAGGCTATCTTTTCACCTTGCTTATAGTTTCCTTTGTTGTGCAAAAGCTTTTAATTTTAATTAGGTCCCATTTGTTTATTTTTGCTTTTATTTCCAATATTCTGGGAGGTGGGTCATAGAGGATCCTGCTATGATTTATGTTGGAGGGTGTTTTGCCTATGTTTTCCTCTAGGATTTTTATAGTTTCTGTTCTTATGTTTAGATCTTTGACCCATTTTGAGTTTATTTTTGTGTATAGTGTTAGAAAATGTTCTAGTTTCATTCTTTAACAAGTTGTTGACCAGTTTTCCCAGCACCACTTGTTAAAGAGGTTGTCTTTTCTCCATTGTATATTCTTGCCTCTTTTGTCGAAGATAAGGTGTCCAGAGGTGCGTGGATTTATCTCTGGGCTTTCTATTTTATTCCATTGATCTATATTTCTGTCTTTGTGCCAGTACCATACTGTCTTGATGACTGTGGCTTTGTAGTAGAGCCAGAAGTCAGGCAGGTTGATTCCTCCAGTTCCATTCTTCTTTCTCAAGATTGCTTTGGCCATACGAGGTTTATTGTATTTCCATACAAATTGTGAAATTATTTGTTCTAGTTCTGTGCAAAAGACTGCTGGTATCTTGATAGGAATTGCATTGAATCTATAGATTGCTTTGGGTAGTATACTCATTTTCACTATATTGATTCTTCCAATCCATGAACACGGTATATTTCTCCATCTATTTGTGTCCTCTTTGATTTCTTTCATCACTGTTTTATAGTTTTCTATATATAGGTCTTTTGTTTCTTTAGGTAGATATATTCCAAAGTATTTTATTTTTTTCATTGTGATGGTGAATGGAATTATTTCCTTAATTTCTCTTCTGTTTTCTCATTGTTAGTGTATAGGAATGCAAGGGATTTCTGTGTGTTGATTTTATATTCTGAAACTTTACTATATTCATTGATTTGCTCTAGTAATTTTAAATTCTTTAGGGTTTTCTATGTAGAGAATCATGTCATCTGCAAACAGTGAGAATTCTACTTCTTCTTTTCCAATCTGGATTCCTTTTATTTCTTTTTCTGCTCTGATTGCTGTGGCCAAAGCTTCCAAAACTATGTTGAAAAGTAGTGGTGAGAGTGGGCACCCTTGACTTATTTCTGGCTTTAGGGGAAATGGTTTCAGTTTTTCACCACTGAGGATAATGTTTGCTGTGGGTTCGTCATATATAGCTTTTATTATGTTGAGGTATGTCCCTTCTATTCCTGCTTTCTGGAGGGGTTTTATCATAAATGGATGTTGGATTTTGTCAAAGGCTTTCTCTGCATCTATTGAGATAATGATATGGTTTTTATTTTTCAATTTGTTAACGTGGTGTATTACCTTGATTGATTTGCAGATATTGAAGAATCCGTGCATCCCTGGGATAAAGCCCACTTGGTCATGATGTATGATCTTTTTAATATATTGTTGGATTCTGTTTGGTAGAATTTTGTTAAGGATTTTTGCATCTATGTTCATCAGTGATATTGGCCTGTAGTTTTCTTTTTTTGTGGCATCTTTGTTAAGTTTTGGTATTAGGGTGCTGGTGGCCTCATAGAATGTGTTTGGAAGTTTACCTTCCTCTGCAATTTTCTGGAAGAGGTTGAGTAGGATAGGTGTTAGCTCTTCTCTAAATTTTTGGTAGAATTCAGCTATGAAGCCACCTGGTCCTGGGCTTTTGTTTTTTGGAAGATTTCTGATTACAGTTTCAATTTCCATGCTTGTGATGGGTCTGTTAAGATTTTCTATCTCTTCCTGGTTCAATTTTGGAAAGTTGTACTTTTCTAAGAATTTGTCCATTTCTTCCAAGTTGTCCATTTTATTGGAAAATAGTTGCTGATAGTAGTCTCTTATGATCCTTTGTATTTCTGTGTTGTCTGTTGTGATCTCTCCATTTTCATTTCTAATTTTGTTGATTTGATTTTTCTCCTTTTGTTTCTTGATGAGTCTGGCTAATGGTTTGTCTATTTTATTTATCTTCTCAAAGAACCAGCTTTTGGCTTTGTTGATTTTTGCTATGTTCTCTTGTTTCTTTTGCATTTATTTCTGCCCTAATTTTTAAGATTTCTTTCCTTCTACTAACCCTGGGGTTCTTCATTTGCCCCTTTTCTAGTTGCTTTTGGTGTAGAGTTAGGTCATTTGTTTGACTTTTTTCTTGTTTCCTGAGGTGAGCCTGTATTACTATGAACCTTCCCCTTAGCACTGCTTTTACTGTGTCTATGCGCAATATTTATTAAATTCTTAGCAGAGAGTTTGGACCACCCTAAGCTCAGAAAGCCCTTTTGTCATTGAAAGCACAGCTGCCTGACTGCTGGGTCCCACCTATGTTTACCTGCATCTAGGAAGAGTCTTTGGCATTCTGGAGTGGTGTGTTTGCCCAGATAATCGGCCACATGCCCTTGGAATAAAAAGTCACTGAACCTGCCATCAGAAGAAGTTCCCCTGCAGTGGCAGAGGGGAATCAGCCTCTTTGGTGGAATACAGTTAAATCAACAAGCTGGGATGTTTTAACACATCTCATAAACTGCCAAGAACCCTAACCAGAGTTTCAGAACATCCCCAAAGTGAAACTTTTCTTGTTTTGTTATGACTGTGATTCAAGGACACCAGGGAAGTTATTCATGAAATTTAACTCTTCTATATAGAATTTAATTCCCTGGTTTAGCCATCTCTAAATGAGGCAGAACCCTTTTGTTTCCTCAGTAAATTCTCCTTTAATGCGTATTTCAGAGCAATAGATCTGTGCAATGTTAAGATTAGCAATGCAGAAAATAAATAGATTCACCGCTGCATGGTCTAAATATTTGAGAAACTCTGCCTGCTTGGTGGGTTTCTTTAGGGCAGAATTTCTCAGAAGCTTTATTCTGTGTTAATTATGACTACCTTATTAAACCATATTTAAGTTATATGTCAGATATTGTGCCAAGCGTTTTAAATACTTGACCTCATTTAATCTTTTCATCAAGTTTGTGAAAAAGATATTATCATCTACATTTTTTTGAGGATGAAAGTATAGCTCATAAAATTGAAATACCATGCTCAAGATCATAAACTCAATGAGCAGGTTTTGAGCTCAAACCTCACTGACTTCAGAGCTCATCTTTCAAGCTTTATAAGGTATGCTCCCTACACTATGAATCTCTAGCTCTGGGGCAGTATGTACAGTCTTTTAACACATTTGAGGATTAAATGATTTGTCCATAGCACCTTTTTGCTGTCCCTGTGTTCAGTACAGTTTGCTTTGTGAAGCAGTGAACCACAGGACCAAAGCACTTATTTTTGTGGATATAAAATAAAGCAAAGGAATACATAAGGAATCTTGTTTGGCAGTTGGAAAGCGTGGTACAGCTGTAAGGAATGTGAATGACCAAAGGAATATAGGAAGGCAAGGGTAATGCCCTGGAGAGTGTTGGGGTTTAAAGTCTGGGGAAATGGGTTTCTGTCCTGAAAACAGGTACAACCGCAAACAGGTCATCCACCTCTCAGAGCCTCAGTCTTCTCTGTATCCTGTGAAAGGGTCTTCCACCACTTTGGTGTTGGAATCAGCCTGCCATGAGCATCTCACACTCCCTGCATTCTTGGCTGGGTAGGCCAAAATTACAAGGTCCTAACCAGGCTTTTACTCCATGAAAATGCTGCTGTGCTGCTCTTCGGGACTTGTGTGTGTGTGTGTGTGTGTGTGTGTGTGTGTGCAGTTGGTAATCCTGAAAAGTGAGAAACACACTGCGGGGACCTGAGCTATTTGTGCTTTGCCTCTGCTCACAGAACAGGCTTGTTCACTGCTTGCTATAAGAGCCGCAGAGGCCCTAATCTCAAAGCCCCTTTCCGTGGTGCACACACTGAGCAGAAGGCTCTACCTCGGCCTCTCTGTGGCCAAATGGAACTCGGGGGTTGTGGAGCGGGTGCACCGATGCTAACACTGCTACTGATTTTACAGTGGACGGTAAAGCCCTTTGTCTCTGACCCAGGAGTCTTGTGTTTTCTGTCTACACCCAAGCAGCTATATGAGGCTAGCTTATTAACTTATGCACTTGTCCTGCTTCTAGCTTTTTCCTGCTCTTGTCAAACTTCTTGAGTAAATCCCTAACAGATGGCATCACAAGGGCGCACATGGTACACCCTAAATTTAGTAGGGAGAAACCACAACATACAGGATGTGACCAGTTTCCTGCCTCACTCACTCATTTATTCTTTCAACAGACATATTTTGAGTCAGTGCCCTGTATCAGGCTCTAAAAGATAAATGCTATGGATGAGACGGCTCCTGGTTTCAGCAAGCTCTTCATCAACTATAATCAATCAGTTCTATAATAAGCAATTAGGCAATCGCTGAAATTACAAATGTGTCTTTAAGCAGACTCACGCAACTCCGAAACTAAAAGGTCAATTGTGCAAAAGTTGTCCAAAAATGAGATAATTTATAGAAAAGATGCTGAAATTACCATTGACATAATTAGACAAAGGACTGTATATGTAAGTATCTGGCACTATGTAACTCATGTGATCCCTGTATGTGTGTGTTAGTTGCTCAGTTGTGTCCAGCTCTTTGCAACCCCATGGACTGTAGCTGGCCAGGCTCCTCTGTCCATGAGATTCTCCAGACAAGAATACTGTAGTGGGTCGCCATTCCCTTCTCAAGGGATCTTCACAACCCAGGGACTAAACACAGATCGCCTGCTTTGCAGGCAGATTCTTTACCATCTGAGCCACCAGGGAAGCCCTAACCACTTGTAAGTAAGTGCTCAATAATTCTTTCCTGAATCTTAAATTCAGATGACCTCTATATTACATACATTGGTTCCAGTTTTTTTTTGAAACCAAGAAAGCAGATTGTTCCCATCAAAAAATAGACAAAATATTAAAGTCTATTCAAAATCTAATGAAGTGCCACTATGTTTGAAAGAGCAGTCAAGCCATTCAGGTCACGTGTAATTGCATTCACGCATGCTCCGTCGTTTCAGTCCTGTCCAACTCTTTGCAACCCCTTGCACTGTAGCCCGATAGCCTCTCCTATTGATGAAATTATCCCAGCAAGAACACTGGAGTGGGTTGTATGCCCTCCTCCAGGAGATCTTTCTGACCCACCCAGAAATTGAACCCACATCTCCTGCTTTGCAAGCTGATTATTTACTGCTAAGCCACCGGGGCAGCCCCAAGGCATGTGATTACCTGTGTGCTAAACAAAGAAAGCACACAAAACACCAAGAACTGTTGGGACACCCTTGGAAGATATTCAGATTTTTAAATTTTAATTTTAATGAATTAAAGGAGCAGAGAAGGAGACAAATCACAATATTTTCTTGTGAGAACTGTTTGCCTTGCTGCTCAGAAGGCAAGGCAAACATTTAATGGTTCTAAATAGCCCTGCATGTTCCTTGGTGATTTTTCCCAGGTCAGCCTATTATACAAGCTATTGCTCTTATTACTGTTGCCTGGGCAATTGTAAAATATAGATAATATTTTGGAGAAGGCAATGGCACCCCACTCTCGTATTCTTGGCTGGAAAATCCCATGGATGGAGCAGCCTGGTCGGCTGCAGTCCATGGGGTCGCTAGGAGCCAGACACGACTGAGTGACTTCACTTTCACTTTTCACTTTCATGCATTGGAGAAGGAAATGGCAACCCACTCCAGTGTCCTTTCCTGGAGAATCCCAGGGATGGCATAGCCTGGTGGGCTGCCGTCTACGGGGTTGCACAGAGTCGGACACAACTGAAGCGACTTGGCAGATAATATTTATCAAAAAGATGATTGTAAAAATGTCTATGGAGTTTGTCCATGTATTAATTCATTTAATAAATATTTATTTAGCTCTTATTTTATGTCGCTAATATATGAGATGCTGAGCCAGTATTTGTGTAATTCCTTGTAGTGTGTTTGAGTGTGATTTGTTAAAATATCTGAAGCTAACATCAAACTCTGCAAACACACTGCAGAAAGACAGACATATAACCCCTCATATTAGAATCCTCCTGAATGAACAACGCATCTTCCAGTCCAAAGAGATGTAATTTTTTAAAATTTATTTATTTAGTTTTTTGAATGCACCATGCAGCCTGTGGGATCTCAGTTCCCTGACCAGGGATCAAACTCTTGCCCCCTGCCAGTGGACGAGTGTGGAGTCTTAACCAGCGGACCACCAGGTAAGTCGCCATCATTCTCAATGGTGAAAATTTTAACTTTGGTTCCTCTAAGATCAGGAACAAGACAAGGATGTCCACTCTCACCGCTATTATTCAACATAGGTTTGGAAGTTCTGCCACAGAAATCAGGAGAAAAAGAAATAGAAGAAATCCAAATTGGAAGAGAAGAGAATATTATATTTTGGAATCTCATGATTTCATTAACTAACGTAGGTTTTGCCCTAACACAATAATTCAGAGGAAGGCTTCCAAGGATGACTAACCTTTGAGGCAAGATGTGAATGATGAAAGAAAAACTGTTAATTTGAAGGGTTGATGGAAAACTGTACTTGGGAGAGAGAATAAACAGTGTAAATGCCTGAAAGAGTTATTCTGTGTTCAAAGAGCCAAAGGAATGCATAATCCAAGCACAATATCAGACATCTTCTCCCTCCATAAGCAGTAAGCAAGCAACACAAGCATTTACCCAAATTACCTCCAAACAGAGGTTCACTTGTGGTCACACAGACTCTAGAAGATGGTCTATTCATTGTTTTGTGGTCCTATATAATGTCCAGAGATGTACCTTACTGGCCCTGGGAGCAGTAAAGCAATATCCACTGAAATGCCCCATGTCCAGTACTCATTGTTTGTGTCTACCCCTTGTTAATCCTGCTCCCTTCTCTTCATCATCCCTCCCTTCTCCATGCTTACTGTGCTCAAGCTTCCTTCCCCAGTTAAACTCAGCTCTCAGCAAAGAACCCAGAAAACTCCTTCAGATTAAAATAGAAGCACATGGTCACCCTCAAGCCACAACCCAGAATGAGAATATTCACAGTCAGCCTGTCTAAAAGAAAATTATTATACTGGGATTTAAGCCTGGGCATGCGTGCATGCTCAGTTGTGTCCGACTCTTTGAGACCCCATGGACTGTAGCCTGCTAGGCTCCTCTGTCCATGGGATTTCCCAGGCAAGAATACTGGAGCGGGTTGCCATGTCCTCCTCCAGGAGATCTTCCCCACCCAGGGATCAAACCTGAGTCTCCTGCATTGGCAGGTAGACTCTTTACCATCTGAGCCACCTGGGAAGTCCTTTAAGCATGGGAGTTGGAACTGTCTGTCTAACTCAGCTACCATGAGGTCACCCCATATCCCAGCCTGATTAAAAAAAAAAAAAAACCTTTATTATCAGTCAAGACTCCATATTATTTGATATTAAATTTAAGCCAGATATCTATCTTCTGAACCAGTAAAACCTAAGTACTCAAAGCTTAAATAATCTTCATGTGCTTTCCTTCCCAAAAGAGCATCTATGGAGAAGGTGACCTGTTAGAATTTCTCTGGGATTAATTAACTGTGCTCGGTTCTAGGCTGGTTAGCAGCATCTCTGAGAGTGAGAGCAGAGCAGGTGACCCAGACAGCCTGGCAAGTGACAAATGGCTTTTCACAGCTGGCCACAGAAACGCAGAGCCAAAGGCCAATCGCATTTATTGCTGTAAAAAAAAAAATCATCTCCACAATTAAATTTACTGGCCATTAAATAATTATTGCTTTGTTCGTACCAGAGTGGTCAACTTGCATTTTTGGCTTTATTGAATTTTTTTTATTTCCTCTAATGGCTGAGGATGCTTTCCTTCACAAAGAATTTGTAGCTCTAACAGCATGCCCTGTTGGTTGCTTAAAAAGCTCTGAGAAGAGAGGAGACAAAGAAAACAAATCTGGGAATCACTGTGGCAGTGGAGATGCAGCTTCCAGACTGAAGGCCAAGGACTTCAGGAAACTGCAGTTATTCCTGGGCTTCCCACAGGCGGTGCTCACGGGAAAGAACCCGCCTGCCAATGATGGAGAGGCAGGTTCAATCCCTGGGTGGGAAGATTCCCCTGGAGAAGGGTGTGGCAACCCACTCCTGTATTCTTGCCTGGAGAATCCCACGGACAGGGGAGCCTGGCGGGCTGCAGTCCTTGGGGTCACAAAGAGTTGGACGCGACTGAGCGACTTAACAGGCATGCACGCAGTTGTTTCAGAGGGACGCGGCGTCCATCCTTTGTGCTCCGAGCATTGTCACAGCCCCACATGTAATGGATAAAACATTAGCTTCAGAGCAGTGTTTCACTCATAGTGGCTTTTTATCATTAATTATAATACGGTAACCTGTGATATCTTTTACTTGAAAGAGAAGATTCCATTCTTGAACCTATAGACAACCCCTGACAATTTAACATGGTATAAAACACAAGAATAGCCTTCAATGATGGTAGCTTATTAGCAGTACAGCTCTTCTCAGAACCACGGTCATGTCAAAATGCAGATTTTTCAACCCTTCAGGACTTTAGTTGAGGGAGTAGTGGCTTTTGTAGGCACAAACTAGAGGGTGAATTTTGAACATATCAGAAGTCTACGGATTTTCTTGGGAGAAATGGTTATGTATGAAGAATGTTCTCCCAAAAGAGAAACTTCAGTCGGCAGGACATCAGCAGAAAAAGTCAACTTGTTTAAGTCTCTGAATATAAAAGAGGACATGGCTACTCATTATTCACAACCTGGGTTGCCATGAGCCCCAGTTCAACAGGAAACATTGACTGGTTGTCACATGAGGGAAATACTGTTCCCAGTTTGTACATGGGTCTGAGACTCAACTCTGCCAGGGAACTGGTACATTCTAGACATGAACCAAAAGACCACGTCTGCCACCAGATGCAGCCACCAAAGGGAAAGAGCCGATCGTGATGTTTCCAGCCCTGGGACCAGGGATGTTGGTCTGGGTGGAGGAAAGTTGTTGTGACTTCATATTTTATGACATGAAAAGTTGCCTCATTTTTTTTCATGCGTGGAGGAAAGAAAGTTTGCTTTGGGTGAAGCATGCACTAGACGAAGTTAAATCAAACTATCTGTCTATAAACAGCTCAAGGCAACCTATTGTCATGCCATAGCACTCCTGGGCTGCAACTTTCTTCAAGGAAAGAATTATGTCCTGACCATTCAACACTGTGCCTGGACTATAGCAAAAATTCAATACGTATTTGTGGAATCAATTACTGAATTTCTGAGTAAGACACTCAAAAGCTGAGTTGGATCTCTGAGTTGCCCCCATTCCTGTCACACTGAGAGAATGTTGCCTTCTGTGCCTCTGAGATGAATGTTGTGCCTCTGTTGCCTTCTTGTGCAGGAAAGCTAGGTAATTTCCTCAAAGAGTTTCGTGATTCTAAAGGCTGATGCCTTTGGCCATTGTCCCATTTTCCAAGCAAATAGATCCAAGCAGTAGGTTGAAAGAGACTTGCCCAAACCTAGACTTTGATGTCAAAAGTCTCTTGAAGCATTAAAGAGCTCTGAAAAGCCTGACAGTATAGAGTACATTTTACTATTGAAATTTCTAACTTTCAGAGAAGCAGAAACATTGTGTGACATCTTATATGCAGTATCTAAAAAGACTTGACACAGATGAACTTATTTACAGAACAGAAACAGACTCACAGACTCAGAGAATGAACTAATGGTTTTGAGGGTGGGAGGGAGGGCAGGGCAGATGGGGGAGGGGATAGTTAGGGAGTCTGGGATGCACAGATACACTCTGCTATATTTAAAAAGGATAACCAGCAAGGACCTACTGTATAGCCCAGGGGACTCTGCTCAGTGTTATGTGGCAGCCTGGATAGGAGGGCAGCTTGGGGGAGAATGCATGCATGTATATGTATGGCTCAGTTGCTCTGCCATGCAACTGAAACTATCACAGCATTGTTAATCAGCTATACTCCAATGTTAAATTAAAAGTTTGATTAATAATAACACAGTAAAAAGAAAGACATAAATTTTTGACTTGAATTCCCTTCCCTAAAACTAAAACCATAGAGGAAAATGGTGGGGGACTTCCTTGGCAGTCTAGTAGTTAAGACACTGTGCTTCCATTGCAGGGAGCATGGGTTCAATCCCCAGGCAGAAAACTAAGATCCCATATGCTGAGTGGCATGACCAAAAATAAAGTAAAACACTAAAGGAAAAGAAAGAAAGAAAGAAATGAGTGTTGCCTGAGCATTACACTGTGAAACTCTCAATGCTCTAGACTACAACCACAATTAAATCAAGCCTTACTCTTCGCCCAATGTGTACCTGCTCATAGTTCAATCCAGGCTCTCTAGTCTGTAACTGAGAAGACCCTGATGCTGGGAAAAACTGAGGGCAGGAGGAGAAGTGGGTGGGAGATGATGAGATGGTCAGATGGCATCACTGACTCAATGGACACGAGTTTGGACAAACTTCGGGAGATAGTGAAGGACAGGAAAGCCTGGTGTGCTGCAGTCCGTGAGGTCTCAGAGTCAGACAAAGCTTAGCGACTGAACAACAACCCCCCTAAGAGATCGTAAGATCCTTGAGGACAACGATCTCATGCTACTACTCATGTTAGTAGTGTCTGTGACTCCTCGATCCAGCACAGGGGTGGGCACAGGCTCAGCGCAGCATCAGTGGTTGCCCAATGCCATTTTTGGTCTTTGTTCATGCTGCAGTGAAATCCCTGATAAAGCTTGTCATTTCTGGGTTACTTAGACCAGATGTGTATCTCACCTGCCCTTATTCTTTCTGTTATTTCATTTCTTTTACTTTGTAGAGTCTATAACATCACCAAAGGACAAGGCTGAAAACCCTAGAGACAGGATCAAGGCAGGCAGTGAGCAACAATCCCACGGTCATCCCTTATGCCCAGCCCCAAGCCTAGAAACAACCTCATTCTTTAAAAGATAAGACTCAGTTAAAACACCCACCTCCAAGATTCCTTTGCTGAATCTTTTGCCAAAGAAGTCAGACCTTAATAAGAAAGATTTTTTAAATGTAAATTGAGATTTAATAGCCAAGAACCTTCCTGTCTTTCTCCCAACCATGCATCATTATCATCATCATCACCATCATTTAAGTATTTACCACATATGGTTCTAAGTCCTTGGTAGGTAATTAGCAACCCTAATATACATATACTTATATACATTTATATACATATATAAAAATACATAATATTTTATAAGCATATATTTTTTCCTTTTGTTTTTTTTCTTTTATATATGTTTTTGCATATGTTATTTTCATCTTCATTTCTGGATAAGAGAACTACCCAGTGTCCCACAACTAGTAAATACTCCAAACAGCATTGAAACCAAACAAAATGAATCCAAATCTGCCTTCCTTACCTTTCACATCTAAACTGGTAAGTATTACTTATAATCTTCCCTGTTATGAGTGTTAGCTTTCAAGCATGAGATTTTTAGAGAGTGAGTCTGAGAAAAGGACGTGGAAAATTGCCATCTGAAAATAGTGATTATGGTTTACTTCTGCATCCACATTTATTGAGCAACTACTATATGTTAGGTACTATTTTAGGTGATGGATATGGAAAAAGCAAAAGTTCTTTTTTGAGTCCAGACTTGATCTTCAAATTAGAATTCAAGCTTCTCCACTTGCATGCTATGTAATTGTGAACAAATCACTTAGTCTCTGTCTGGGTTGCAGTTTCTTCATCTCTTAGTCAACGATGATAATGTTAACACTCTCTTATGGAGTGGTCTAAGGATCAAGTTGAAATCATAAGACCAGGTCGTTGCAATGGCTGATACAGCCGTAGGTGATCTCCCCTCCACCACTCTCTTCCTCACGCTGTTTAATCACATTGGTGCTGGCAGATACTTCCCACATGTGCTCAGAGAACTCTCTCAGCTGTTTTGTTTTGCTCAAACATCACCTTTGAAGAAAGCCAATGATTTTTAGAAAATCCCACCTGTCGTTCCCTCCCTCTGACATGCCTGATCTCACTTGCCTTAAATCTACTTTTTTTTTCCCCTGTGACATCTATAACCTTTTTAACATGCCATGTAATTTAAGGATTTACTATGCTTATAGTCCATCTCTTCCTTATCTATTCATTTCCTTTCATGGAGACAAATATTTTTGTCTATTTTATTCGCTGATGTATCCCAATTACTGAAAATGTCCTAGTTTACAATAGCTACCCAATAAACAGAGATTAAATGGATAAATATGTATGAGTTTGCATAGTCCTTGGAAAAGACCCTAATACTGGGGAAGACCGGAGGCAAAAGAAGAAGAGGTTGGCACAGGATGAGAATGTTAGAAAGTACCACCGACTCGGTGGACATGACTCTGAGCAAATCCCAGGAGACAGCGGAGAACGGATGAGCCTGGCTTGCTGCAGTCCATGGAGTTGCAAAGAGTCGGACACAGTGATGCAACAGCAACAGCAACAGTGCTTGGCCTATATTGTTCAAAACACTGTTACAACCTGTCGCCTTTCTCTAGGAAGCTCACAGTTTAATTAAAAAATAATCAATTTGAAGACATTTCCCCAAAACACCTTTTTTTTTGGTTGCAAATGTTTCTCTCCCTGACAAAGCTCTTTTCAGTTTGACTGGCATTTACATTTTTCTTGCACACAGCATGTACCTTTCCTGGATGACATATTCTTCTGGAGACTGATTCTGCTCATTCTGGGCTTTTTGCCAATTCTCTCATAGGCTGGGCAGTGACTGGGTAGGAGAAGCTAGCCACTCGGCGATTTGATTCTCTTGAGAATAGCCTTGACCATCCCACAAAGTGATTATTAGTAACATTTCTTGGAATCTTACCTTGTGTCTTTCTCTGTTATCAGGATGCTGGGTATAGATAAAGAAAGGACCAGAGGGGTTGGAGCACATATAGCATGCAGCTAGTAGTTTCAAGGACTACTCGGTACATGACTGTTTCAAATATAGCTTAATAGACAAGAATGCTTGCGTTCAAATCATGGCTCTACCATTCTCTAGTCTTATGTGACCTTGTACAACTTAACCTCTTTCAGTCCTGAATTCCTTGCCTGAAAAAAAAGTGATAATAATACTACTTCATCAGATTGTTGAGAAGTAAAAATTATGTCTAGGAAAACAAGAGATAAAAATGTTCAGAGCCATGCTTGGTACATTGCAGATACTGCTTAATAAATCCTAACTTTTTAGTATAAACAGCACCTGATAGAACAAAGTGAAAAGTGAAAGTCGCTCAGCCGGGTCTGACTCTTTGTGACCCCATGGACTATATAGTTCATGGAATTTTCCAGGCCAGAATACTGGAGTGGATAGCATTTCCCTTCTCCAGGGGTTCCTCCCAACTCAGGGATCGAACCCAGGTCTCCCACATTGCAGGCAGATTCTTTACCAGCTGAGCCACAAGGGAAGAACAAAGCCATATGGAATAAGAGCGGATAACCGTAAGGGTTAAGGAACATGAGTTGCCATTATAATCAGAGGATTAAAGATGGCTATAGTAATCCTGGCGAGCTTTTCTTCATTCCTTACTTCATTTTCTAAACATATAATGAGAGAATCTGCTGCTTCACCACGAGGAGTTTTAAATCTGATAGAGGAACCAGGCAAAAAACCAAAACGTATTGTGAAATATGTGACTGGGGTCCCTGAGAAATGTCACTCTGATGACAGTGTGATGTATATAGATTATAGTACTGGTGAGTTAGCACAAGAAGACCTGTCTGGAATCTTTATGTCAATTTCCAAGTGAGATGTTATGAGAGTTTGAAGCAAGGATACTGACAGTAGGAGAGGATAAAAGCAGGAAATATTTAACAGGTTGCTACGGGCTTCCCTGATGGCTCAGTGGTAAAGAACCTGCCTGCCAATGCAGGAGACTTGAGTTTGATCCTTGGCTAGGGAAGATCCCCTGGAGAAGGAAACAGCAACCCACTTCAGTAATCTTGCCTGGGAAATCCCATGGACAGAGGTGGCAAAAGAGTCAGACATGACATAGTGACTAAACAACACCTTCCCCTCTTTAAAACACTTTCTTCTTTTGGAGTCCAGGATGTCACGCTCATGTTTTTCTTCCCACTTCCCTGGTAGCTCCTTTTCCACAGCCTTGGTTGGTTTGTTTTCTTCTTCCTATCCTCTTTACTTTGGGTTTCCCAGGACTTGGCATTAGGACTTCATCTCTCTTCTAGCTGCACTCATCACCTTGGTATTCCCATTAGTCCTATGATATGGCATTTTACCTATATCTTGATAACCTTTAATTTCTTATCTGTAGATAGGACATCTGCCTTAACTCCAGATTTGTATAATATCTACAATTGTCTTCTTTACCCATCCACTTGGCCATCTAACAGGCATCTTTAAGCTAACATGCCCCCAAACCAGCTCCTAACCTTCTGCCCGGCACCTGTTCTATCTGTGGTTTTCCACATCTCAGTTCATCACAACTTTATTCCTCAAGTTGTTCAAACATAAAACTCAGAGGGAGGAAAGTGATCTTGACTTTTCTCTCAGCTCTGTTGGTTCTACCTTCAAACTACCTCAAAACTACTTCCTCCAATTGCATAGCTCTCATCCGTCCAAGAGAGATGAGAGTTATGCAATAGCTTCTCTCTCTCACCTTAAAAGCTTCAACCATCTCCTAATGGTCTTCCTGTTTCTGCTGTTGACCACCGGCCATCCAGTGTTGACCCAGTAGTAAGGCTTGATGCTTTCAGGGCCATGAATCAAATAATGAAACCCCTGGGCTCACAAGATTCACAAGGCTCCTAGCTCATTCAAAGTCCAAAAGAACTTACAATAACTAAAAAGCCCCAAAGCAATACAGTCTCCATCATCTCCTTGTTCACATCTTCCAACTCCCTCCACGTCACCCTTGCCAGTCTCTTTCTATTCTTGAAATACTACAGGCATGCAGGATTCCACCTGAGGGCTCTGCTCCAGCTCTCCTCTCTGCCTGAATCTTTCCTTAAATAGCCCCATGGCTTCTTTCCTCAACTACTTTAAATTTTTGTTGCTCAAATGTCATGTTTCTAAAGACCTTCGCTCATCACGTTGTTGTTGTTTAATCACTCAGTCCTGTCTGACTCTTCTGCGACCCCCCATGGACTGTAGCCCACCAGGCTCCTCTAATCATGGAAAATTTAAGGCAAGAATACTGAAGTGGTTCATCATTTTCTTCTGCAGGGGGTCTTCCCAAACCAATGATAGAACTCTGTTTCCACACCTCCTGGACTGCAGGCAGATTCTTTACCTGAGACACCCAGGAAGCCCTTCCTCATCATACTGGTTAGAATTAAAATTCCCACCTCCACCATGCCTTACTTCTTTCCTTTCTAATCATTCTCCATAGTTCGTGTCATCTTCAAACATTTCATATAATTTGTTTTCATAACTGTTTGACTTACCCTGTAAGAAGGTAAACCACAAGATGCCAGGAATTTTATCTGTTTTGTTAAAGTGGGCAATTTTGGTACCCAGAAGATTGATATTCAACACAATAAGTAGTATCTGAATGAATAACTGAAATGGTAATTCATTGAATGTGAAGAGAAAGGGATTGGAGATAAAGATGACTCTAACATAACAGTGCCACTTTTATTGAACAGAATAAATGAAATCTACTTATGTCTGGAAGTTGATAAATTAAGCTCAGAGCATTTTTATTTTAGGTTTCTTTAAACTAATTAAATAAATATTTCTAGGTGGGTTATAAGAAGTAGGAGCCAGGAAAGATGAGTTGGAGAGACCTAGATATCACAATGATGTAGAAAAATGCAAGTAGCCACAGGCAGAACAAGAAGGAAGAAACCTGGGAACTGAACACATAGAGGGGTACAGAGAAAGAGAAATACGTTGTCTTCTCCACCACCCTGCCTACAGTGTCGAATATAACAGGCTCAGTATTGATCATTGATATTGCTCCTTGGAAGGAAAGCTATTACAAACCTAGACAGCATGTTAAAAAGCAGAGACATCACTTTCTATTACTGCTTTACACGTCTCACTAGTGCTTAAGAGGTATCAGATGCTGTAACAGATGACTTTACAGAAGTGCTGGAGAAGACTCTTGAGGGTCCCTTGGACAGCAAGGAGATCAAACCAGTCAATCCTAAGGGAAATCGACCCTGAATACTCACTGGAAAGACTGATGTTGAAGCTGAGGCTCCAATATTTTGGACATCTGATGTGAAGAGCCAACTCATTGGAAAAGTCCCGGATGCTGGGAAAGACTGAAGGCAAAATGAGAAGGAGGTGACAGAGAATGAGATAGTAAAATAGCATCGCCAACTCTATGGACATAAATTTGAGCAAACTCTGGGAGACAGTAGAGGACAGAGGAGCCTAGCATGCTGCAGTCCGTGGGGTCACAAAGAATCACACATGACTTAGCAACTGAACAACAGCAACACTGACTCTCAAAATTCAGATGTCACTGTCCTTGACAGAGTGTGTGCTAAGTTGCTTCAGTCCTGTCTAACTCTTTGCAACCCTACGGACAGTAGTCATCCAGGCTCCTCTGTTCGTGGGATTCTCCAGGCAAGAATACTGGAGTCGGGATTCCCTCCTCCAGGGGATCTTCCCAAGCCAGGGATCAAACCCGCGTCTCTTATATCTCCTGCACTGCCAGGTGGGTTCTTTACCACTAGCCCAACAGAGTAGCAGGGACTTCATTTGCCATCTAACTTAGAAAAATAATAAACCATAGACAAAAGCTGTGAAACAACAGTTTCAGACATTGAACAGCAAATTGAGTATGACAATACTTCCTGTCATAGGGGAAATCAAGTAGGTGAACACTGTGATGACATATTGCCTCAAGATGATAAACTTACTTATCATTTCAGTTCTGATAAACTTACTGTCTGGAGAGAGTTTTCAGCTGCAGTGTAGGGAAGGGGTACCCAGAATTCACCAGTCTCCCTGAATTGAGAGGACAGAGCTCAGAATTTTGGGGGCCATCAGTTCAGTTCAGTTCAGTCACTCGTCCTGTCTAACTCTTTGTGATCCCATGGACTGCAGCACACCAGGCATCCCTGTCCATCACCAATCCCAGAGTTTACTCAAACTTTTGTCTTTTGAGTCAATGATGCCATCCAACCATCTCATCCTCTGTCATCCTCTTCTCCTCCCATCTTCAATCTTTCCCAGCATCAGGGTCTTTTCCAATGAGTCAGCTCTTTGCATCAGGTGGCAAAAGTATGGGAGTTTCAGCTTCAGCATCAGTCCTTCAAATGAATATTCAGGACTGATTTCCTTTAGGATGGATTGGCTGGATCTCCTTGCAGCCACGGGACTCTCAAGAGTCTTCTCCAACACCACAGTTTAAAAACATCAATTCTTCAGCACTCAGCTTTCTTTATAGTCCAAATGTCATATCCATACATGACTACTGGAAAAACTATAGCCTTGACCTTCGCTGGCAAACTAATGTCTCTGCTTTTTAATATGCTGTCTAGGTTGGTCATAACTTTTCTTCCAAGGAGCAAGCATCTTTTAATTTCATGGCTGCAATCACCATCTGCAGTGATTTTGGAGCCCACCAAAATAAAGTCTCTCACTGTTTCCCCATCTATTTGCCATGAAGTGATGGGACCAGATGCCATGATCTTAGTTTTCTGAATGTTGAGCTTTAAGCAAACTTTTTCACTCTCCTCTTTCACTTTCATCAAGAGGCTCCTTAGTTCTTCTTTGCTTTCTGCCATAAGGGTGGTGTCATCTGGATATCTGAGGTTATTGATATTTCTTTCTGCAATCTTGATTACAGCTTGTGCTTCATCCAGCCCAGAATTTCTCATGATGTACTCTGCATATAAGTTAAATAAGCACACTGACAATATACAGCCTTGACATACTCCTTTCCTGATTTGGAACCAGTCTGTTGTTCATGTCCAGTTCTAACTATTGCTTCCTAACCTGCATACAGGTTTCTCAAGAGGCAGGTCAGGTGGTCTGCTATTCCCATCTCTTTCAGAATTTTCCACAGTTTTTTTTGTGATCCATAAAGTCAAAGGCTTTGGCTTAGTCAATGAAGCAGAAATAGATATTTTTCTGGAACTCTCTTGCTTTTTCGATGATCCAGTGGATGTTGGCAATTTGATCTCTGGTTTCTCTGTCTTTTCTAAAACCAGCTTGAACATCTGGAAGTTCACAGTTCATGTACTGTTGAAGCCTGGCTTGGAGAATTTTGAGCATTGTTCTACTAGCGTGTGAGATGAGGGCAACTGTGTGGTAGTTTGAGCATTCTTTGACATTGCCTTTCTTTGGGATTGGAATGAAAACTGACCTTTTCCAGTCCTGTGGACACTGCTGAGTTTTCCAAATTTGCTGGCATATTGAGTATAGCACTTTCATAGCATCATCTTTTAGGATTTAAAATAGCTCAACTGGGATTCTATCACCTTCACTAGCTTTGTTTGTAGTGATGCTTCATAAGGCCCACTTGACTTCACATTCCAAGATGTCTGGCTCTAGGTGAGTGGCCATACCATCATGATTATCTGGGTCATTAAGATCTTTTTTTTAAATAATTTTTTGTGTACTCTTGCCACCACTTAATATCTTCTGCTTCTGTCCTTTATTGTGCCCATCTTTGCAAGAAATGTTCCCTTGGTATCTCTAATTTTCTTGAAGAGACCTCTAGTCTTTCCCATTCTATTGTTTTTCTCTACTTCTTTGCACTGATCACTGAGGAAAGCTTTCAAACCACCTCAGTATTCTTCCCTTGAGAATCCCATGAACAGTATGAAAAGGCAAAAAGATAGGACACTGAAACATGAACTCCCCTGGTCGATAGGTGCTGTATATGCTACTGGAGATAGGTGGAGAAATAACTCCAGAAAGAATGGAGAGATGGAGCAAAGGAAAAAACAGCACTCAATTGTGAACGTGACTGATGGTAGAAGCAAAGTGTGATGCTGTAAAGAGCAATATTGCATGGGAACCTGGAATGTTAGGTCCATGAATCAAGGTAAATTGGAAGTGGTCAAACAGGAGGTGGCGAGAGTGAACATTTACATTTTAGGAATCAGCGAACTAAAATGGACTGGAATGGGTGAATTTAACTCAGATGACCATTATATCTACTACTGAGGGCAAGAATCCCTTAGAAGAAATGGAGTAGCCATCACGGTCAACAAAAGAGTCCAAAATGCATTACCTGAATGCAATTTCAAAAATGACAGAATGATCTCTGTTCGTTTCCAAGGCAAATCATTCAATATCACAGTAATCCAAGTCTATGCCCCAACCAGTAATGCTGAAGAAGCTGAAGTTGAATGGTTCTATGAAGATCTACAAGACCTTTTAGAACTAACACCTAAAAAAGATGTCCTTTTCATTATGGGAGACTAGAACACTAAAGTAGGAAGTCAAGAAACACCTGGAGTAACAGGCAAATTTGGCCTTGGAGTACAGAATGAAGCAGGGCAAAGGCTAATAGCATTTTGCCGAGAAAACGCACTGGTCATAGCAAACACCCTCTTCCAACAACACAAAAGAAGACTCTACACATGGACATCACCAGATGGTCGACACCAAAATCAGATTGATTATATTTTTTGCAGCCAAAGATGAAGAAGCTCTATACAGTCAGCAAAAACAAGACTAGAGGCTGACTGTGGCTCAGATCATGAACTCCCTGTTGCCAAATTCAGACTTAAATTGAAGAAAGTAGGGGAAACCACTAGATCATTCAAGTATGACCTAAATCAAATCCCTTACAATTATACAGTGGAAGTGACAAATAGATTCAAGAGATTATATCTGATAGACAGAGTGCCTGATGAATTATGGATGGAGGTTCATTACATTGTACAGGAGACAAGGATCAAGACCATCCCCAAGAAAAAGAAATGCAAAAAAGCAAAATGGCTGTCTGAGAAGGCCTTACAAATAGCTGTGAAAAGAAGGGAAGCAAAAAGCAAAGGAGAAAAGGAAAGATATATCCATTTGAATGCAGGGAGACCATAGTGGAAAGAATTTGCAACACAAAGAAAGGAGAATACATAGATACACAAGAGTCCTCTAGAGATTTGCAAAGTGTGCCCCTCACAGCTTCAGTAGTAATGCTCACTTGTATCTGAAGGAAGCAGTCAAGGCCAGGAGAAAAAGCACAGAAGAGTATCAGGAGGAAACAATCTTGAGAGGTCACACATGGCTGGGCATAATTTCCTGGACCCACCAGCTCAATAGAAAAAAAACAAAAACTACCACATGATGCATCTAGCTGAGCTCTTAGAAGAGTATCGCCTCGGTAAAGGGAAAAACTGCTAATTAAGGGAAGGGGAGAGAAAGCGTGTCCCTGGGGCTGTCCAGGTTCTCTCAAGGAGAGAGCCCGTCAAGTGTTCAATGACACTGTTGCAAAAAGATCAAGAAAGTTCCAGTTTAAGAGAATTCCATGGTTCTGGCTCTTAAGACATAACCATTGACTTGAAGGAGAGTAAACCTGGTAGACACTGGATAGGCAGAGGGGAGAATGGTCTGTAGGGAGGAAATATGGAGCATTCATAGGACAGTAAGGGAGCGATTGTAAGAGTATGATAATAAACTGGTTTATAACCCCAGATCAAACTAACAAGGGCCAAGGAGAATATACTCTGGGGAAAGACAAGGAAGGCAAAAGTATGATAAATTTCATATAACCCATAGTGGAGAATCACAAAGTTACACTATTTGGTTCTTTATTTCAAACTTGCAAACTAATCCCAGGTATAATTAAAAATTGAACTGATATTTTCCAAATCAACAGAGGCTAAAAGCAAACAATATATAGAAATCAAAGGAAACTTGAAGAAAGCATTTAAAGTCTAAAACTAGGTAATAGCCAAACCCCTGTTATGACAATAAATGCAATTCAGTAAGCATATCTAACTTATTATAAAGAAGGCATACGTTTTTCCCAAAAGAAGGAAAGCTGCAGAGGGCTGCAAATTTTATATTAAAAAAACGATTGCCCAAAAAGAGTGGAATTGTCTCTTTTGCAGATCTGTTTATACCCTAAAGATAATTTTATTTTGTTCCTTTTTGCCTGAAGGCAGGGCAACAAATTAAATGACTTTCAAAAGTTCTTTCCATCTGTGATTGCAACAAAACATAACATAAGCAATCAAATACATCAACTCTTCTGGGATAGACTGTTATATTTCTAACAGAAATAAATCTGAGAAGGAATATCCATTGAAAGATTGATTGTATTGGAGAAAATATCCATCACATGTAAAGACAGGAAGACATCCATCTGAGATAAACACCAAATGAATTATGATAGCAAAAAAATGGAAAAGTCAGCTACAGTAATAAATAATATGGTAGCATGGCATGCCAACTGTTTGCACATTTTAGAGCAAGTTTGTTGAGAACGATAAATTACTCTAAAACATATTATCAACTGCCAATTCTTTATTAGAAGAGAAATAGAGTAAAGTTGCTATGGTGTGGTTACATACTCATTAATGGATAAATAAGAACATCTAGATATCATTGGCAATCTTCATGGAGGCAACAGAAACAACAGAAATTGAAGACCTAACTCATCTCAGAATGTGCAGTAATATAAAAGTCAAGATACCTGGGAAGAAGAAATAAAATTATTAAAATACATTTCTGTTGGGAGAATATCAGAGAAAGAGACCACTAGAATCCTGAACTAACAAGCTGTTATTGTTTAGTTGCTCAGTCAGTCAGTTCAGTCACTCAGTTGTGTCTCTTTGTGACCCCATGGACTGCAGCACACCAGGCCTGCCTGTCCATCACTAACTTCCAGAGCTTGCTCAAACTCATGTCCATCAAGTCGCTGATGCCATCCAACCATCTCATCCTCTGTCATCCCCTTCTTCTCCTGCCTTCAATCCTTCCCAGAATCAGGGTCTTTTCAAATGAGTCAGGTCTCTGAATCAGGTGGCCAAAGAATTGGAGTTTCAGCTTCAACATCAGTCCTTCCAATGAACACCCAGGACTGATCTCCTTTAGGATGGACTGGTTGGATCTCCTTGTGGTCAAAGGGACTCTCAAGAGTCTTCTCTAACACAACAGTTTAAAAGCATCAATCCTTCAGTGCTCAGCTTTCTTTATGGTCCAACTCTCACATCCATACAGAACTACTGGAAAAACCATAGCTTTGACTGTACAGACCTTTGTTGGCAAACTAATGTCTCTGCTTTTTAATGTGCCATCTAGGTTGCTCAGCTGTGTCCAGCTCTTTGTAACCCCATGGACTGTAGCCTGCCAGGCTCCTCTGTCCATGGAATTTTCCAGGCAAGAATGCTGGAGTGGGTTACCATTTCCTTCTCCAGGGGATCTTCCTGATCCAGGGGTCAAACCCAAGTCTCCTACATTGCAGGTGTATTTTTTACTACTGAGCCACCTGGGAAGCCTGAGCTAGTACATACCAAGATTGTAATCAATCCCATTTTTCCTAAAGGATGTGTGAATACAGGATGAGCATAGACATTATATGTCTTTAGGATAAGATTTTGGTCCTAAATTGCTGTGGAAACACTGGCATCTATAAATCATAGATTTACTCCAGACAATAAGGAATTATGTATATACCATCTTGAATGGCCTAATGGTGTTTTTCCCCAGGAAATTTACTTGCAAATAATTGTATAACATTTTAATGGGAAACATTTTGTCCTGGATTAAATGTATAAAGCACGCCTTGTTATAACTGCCACTTCACTTATGCAAAAACTGAGTTTCCCAGAAACTAGAGAGCTGCTACAACTCAGGTATAAATGGCAGTGCTGGATTTTCAGCCCCCATCACCAACTCCCAGTAGAGAGAACTTCACAGGGTCTTTACAAGCAATCCACATTAGTAGAAGATTTTATTCCATCCCTATGCATCAAGAAGACTTGTGTGCAGTCGCTATTGATCCAGAGCAGATGAGGCAGGTCAAATGTAGTAGATGCCAGAGGAATAAGGTAGAAGAAGCTGTGTGAAGAGCAGTGTGAGCAGAGTCAGGTGTCCAGGAATCTGTTCTCAAGTCAATAGGGGAGCAGAGGTTTATGTGCAGGGCAGTCAGAAAGCCAGAGGTCTGATCTGAAAGTGGACAGGCTGAAGATATGTCTTGAGTGGAGACAGGAAGAGTCCTAGAGTTCAGGTGAGCTAATCCAAGGATAGCAAGTTTTCCTATGTTAAGTTAAAGGACCGTTGCTACCCATCAGATGAGAAAACTGAGATACAGTGGGGTTTAGTGTCTTAACTCTCTGGTCCAACTCTCAGGAAATAGGACCTAGTCCTTCTGAGTCATCATGCCAACAGGCTGAAATTGAACAAAACAAGCAGGCAAAGCATACAGATGACCTTGTTTTGTTTTTCTTTTTTGGCTGCGTGGTGGAGCGTGCATGCAGGACTTCAGTATCCCAACTAGGTATCAAACCCGTGCCCTCCACAGTGGGAGCACAGAGTCTTAACCACTGGGCCACCAGGGAAGCCCTCCATGCCTTTAAAATCAGATTATTTGGCCTTCTGAATGGAGACCAAGGGAAAAGGGAGGCAGAAAGAAGGTGAGAGTTTTATTCCACAAATTGGCAAATTCTAAAAAAATATGGAACTTTGGTGATTTTGTTGAATTTGTGCTCAGTTATTTCAAATGAGCTTGAGATTAATTAGCCAGAGGTTTCCTCTTTGTTTTCCTGTGTGTGTAAAAGCAAAATAAGGAAAAACTAAGGAGGGAAGAATTGCCATGAAGGGTGAGATCGGTCCAAAGGCAACAGCACTTGCTCAGCCAAATGACAGATCAGGATGTGAGCTGATTACCTTTCCCTGTGGTTTTTAGAGGAGAGAGGGAAAAAAAAAGTATAGCAGAAAATGCTATTGACCAAGTGGGGATAATTATAACAGAGAGGAAGGGAGCCAGACGGAGGAAACAAAATTAAGCCAAGTGGAATGAGGGCTGCCCACCAACGGAAATGGCAAAGCAAGCATGCAGAAGACAATTAGGTTGGGAAGCTATCTTCCAAGGGAAATTAGAGGAAGCCCATTGCTTGTGTAATTAAACACAGATATGCTACTATAGGGAACATACCTAAGGAGGCGGAGGAAGAATAGAAAAGACCATCTGAGGATCCTGGGCATTCTCATGGAACATCATAAATGAGGGAAAAACCCTGCCTGGTCGCAGGTTTATTACAGAGAAAAAATAGACCAGCTCACGGCTGATGTTCCTCTGCCTCTAAAATGCGGTTCAAAGTCTTCTTCTCATTCCCTCCCTCCAATGGTACCTATGAGTTTTAAGCATCAATCTCCCAGCATTTCATTGCGAATATTTGAATTTAACAAATATCTCCCACTGTGTCAGCATCTCGTGTATGTTCACACTCTTCTAAATGATAATCATTCACACAGTCATAACAAATCACTAGACATAGCCTAAAGGACTTGACCACGATTTGTGTTATAAACTGCAGTGGTGAAGACTTCCCTGGTGGTCCAGTGGGTTGAGAGTCTAACTGGCAAGGCAAGGACACAGGTTTGATCCCTGTTTCGAGACAGTCCCACACGCAGTAGAGCAACTAAGCCCTGCACCCAACTTTTGAAGCCTGGGTGCCTACAATCTGTGCTGCACAACAGGAGAAGCCCACGCACCACAACAGGAGACTAGCCCCTGCTCATGGAAAAAGAGAAAGCCTGTCCACATTGACAAAGACAGAGCAGAGCCAGAAAGAAATAAAGTTTTTTAAATTAAAAAAATAAATAAGTTGCAGTGGTCAAAGAAACAGGCTATGGAGTCAGAATTTGGTTCCAACCTCTCATTAGAAGAGATCTTGACCAAGTCAATTAACCTTTCTCAGTTTTATCATCTGTAAAATGGGTATGAAAATATTTCTCCCTTAATATTATGCAGTGGTTTAGTCGCTAATTTGTGTCCAATTCTTGCAACCCCATTGACTGTGGCCTGCCAGGCTCCTCTGTCTATGGGATTCTCCAGGCAAGAATCCTGGAGTGGGTTGCCATTTCCTTCTCCAAGGGATCTTCCCAACACAGGAACTGAACCTGAGTCTCCTGCAGTGGAGACAGATTCTTACTGACTGAGCTATGTGGGAAGCAGCCTTACAATTATTGTGGGGAATAAATCAAATGATAAGGTTTTGTTAAATTAACACAGTGTCTGGACAAGACATGCCACAGAGCCTCTTGGTAAGTGTTATTGATAATAATGATAGTCATAAAAATGAAAGATATAGCTCTCAAGGGATTACAAAGAGACCTGGTAGAAAATACAAAGCATGCATTTTACCTCTTAGTTCCAGGTATTAGAAGGTCCTCAGTGACTGTTGACTGATGTCATTTCAGCATATGATAATAAAGGGTAATTATGAAAGGGTGATGACATTCAGGCATTTGTTACATCCAGGGTCATTTTAAGAAAGATACAGAGAGAAAAGATTAGGAAATGCCCATTTCTTATACCTGTGTAAGACAGAAGCCTTCCTTTAAAAGTCTGTAACATAAGTAAATATTAATTGTTCACAGGATTTCCCCGGCAGCTCAGTGGTTAAGACTCTGTGCTTCCAATGCAGTGAGTGTGGGTTCCATCCCTGGTCAGGGAACAAAGATCCTACATGTCACGTGGCACAGCAAGGAAAAAAAAAATCATTCACACTTTACTGCTGAGGTAATGTCAGCTTTTTGCGATAGAAAGCATAGGAGGTTTGGATTCAGGAACATGAGAGTTTGAATTCCAGGACCACCACTTTCTCAGTTTTAGTAAGAACTTCTCTGAGACTTCTTCATCCTCATCACAAATGGAAATAATTACCTTTTGTCTGACTACTTCAGAGGGCTGTTATAAGAATTAAGTAATAATGTACGTGGAGGCGCTTTGTAACAGAATGTCTAAGTACTACCTTACCACATTAATACCTCATAGGAAAGTGAAGTTAACCTTCAGAAAGAAAACAGGAAGTAAGTGCCAGTAGAGTGGGCACTACCTGGGGACAGGGGGTCTGGTATTCTGCCATTTATTTAATCTTTTGTATAGAAAAAAGAATCGTACTTCCATGGAAAACTACGCTCTGTCTAGAGGATACCCCTCCAGATGATCTGATTCTGCACTTTCCTTGTCTTTGAGCTATACTATAGCCGTGTAAATTATAGGTAACAGATCACAATGTAAAATAATTCCTATCTATGGACATGCATATTCTGTTTTGCCCAGTAGAGATTCATTGTCGTCTCTCCCATTCTGATAAAAAATTAGTTTGCCACCTTTCATATACTCATGCCAATTATTCCTAATCTATAGATATGTCTTCTCTTCAAATTTTCTTCTGAACCAGTTATCATATATGCCTGATTCCCTCAGGAGGGGTTAAGGAAAATCTTTACTGTGTATTCATTTTTGTCTGCATGAGAATAATACATCTAGTCTTTTTTAGAATTAATTAATTTAGAATTTAAATTACATCCAAACGGCTTGTTCATTTATCATTTATCCCACAATATTTGCTGGGTAGTTATTCTGTGGTCAGCTCTGGTCAGAGACTTAAGCCTAAAGAAGTTAAAGAGGTCATCATTGCACCACTTGGCACGCTGAAATAGTACTGTAAATTCAGGGAAGTGCCTCCCCCCACCACCCGGCTTCACCCAGCATGCAGCAAACATTTGATCATTGTGTGTTGAATGAATTTGAAGTATCTTTCCCCAAAGACACACAGTCCAGTAATTTCTGTTCTTGTAAAGGCCTTTCAACTAGAGCCTAGACAGCGCTAGGCATGGTGAAGACCTTTGATAAGTGTTTGTTGAATGAATGAATGTAGAGTCTGCTTTTAAAAAGAGACTCAGTCTGCTGACTTTCCTGGTCATACGAAGGTCCACCATCCCAACTTGCCCAGTGTCCCAAACTTGTCAGCTATGCAATCCACATCTACTGACTGATTTCTAAGGCACGGCAGGTGTTCAAACCCAACCTAAGCATTAGATCCTCCTCAGTTAAATCCCCTCCTTATAAGTAAAGCAATTATTAGTCTTTATTATTATTTCTTGACTGCTTCGATTTCCAGAACAAAAATTCAGTGTCTTAGTTAACTTTTTCTTAGTCTGGGACGTTAAATTTTTATTATTATTTTCAGGAGTTGACGTCATCCACGCCCCTTTGCCAGTGTTTACTCCATTCTCATCAACCACAAACCTGGTGTTCATTTTAATCAGACGAGCTGTAACACAGCCTCCGTCACATAACTAACAGGGACACCAATGTGACCATCAGGTTTCTTTCTTAAAATGGGAAATAAGGGCTGTAATACAAATTCCTCAGCTCTTCACAGACTGAGGATAAACCTATGTCTGGCAAAGATAATTTAGTAGATAGAATTAGGTATAAATCTTATCTGAAAACATAGAAAGAAATTGCGGGCTTAGAATGAAGTACAAATCATTGTCTCCAAAAGGGAGCAGGCATAAACCTTGAAAAGACTTATTGATAAGCCTCCATCTGCCCTGAAACTTTCTCAACACCAGTGAGGAAGAATGTTCTTCACTGACCATGCTATAAATATAGCTGGCGGGAGAGGGAGTTTTATGGTCTCTGAATGAATTTGGATCACTGCAAGAGTTGCTCCTGAAACCAGAGGGAACTAAATTGGCTGTTCCAAGCGTTTGCAGAAGGCTGAAATGTGCTATCGTGCCCATAGCATGTGTGACAACTGATGCAGTCAATCTGGTATTTTCAGCAGTAAAAAGTAAAAAAAAAAAGGTCAAATTGACAATTTAAATTAACTAATTTGAGGACATTCACAACAACTGGCACAGAAAATACAGACTCAGCATTAGATCATACCTTTAAGAGGTAATAATCCTGTGAGGAGAATGAGCCTTAGACATAAATAACTAGGTAGGTAACCCCACGTGAGAAGTGCTAAGGAAAATAAGAGAGGAAACAATTTAAAATATGGCTCAAGGAAGAGAGATTACAATCCACAGTGGTTTTCAAAGGCTTTCCATGGGAGGGGAATTTGCACCAGGTTATGAAGGATGGTTCCAAATAGGGAAAGGAGTACGTCAAGGCTGTATATTGTCACCTGCTTATTTAACTTATATGCAGAGTACACCATGAGAAATGCTGGGCTAGATGAAGCACAAGCTGGAATCAAGATTGTAGGAAAAATATCAATAATCTCAGATATGCAGATGACACCACCCTTATGGCAGAAAGTGAAGAACTAAAGAGCCTCTCAATGAAAGTGAAAGAGGAGAGTGAAAAAGTTGGCTTAAAACTCAACATTCAGAAAACTAAGACCATGGCATCCAGTCCCATCACTTCATGGCAAATGATGGAGAAACAGTGGAAACAGTGAGACACTTCATTTTGAGGGGCTCCAAAATCACTGCAGATGGTGACTGCAGCCATGAAATTAAAAGATGCTTGCTCCTTGGGAAAAAAAGTTATGACCAACCTAGACAGCATATTAAAAAGCAGAGACATTACTTTGCCAACAAAGGCCCATCTGTCAAAGCTATGGTTTTTTCAGTAGTCATGTACGGATGTGAGAGCTGGACTATAAAGAAAGCTAAGCACCAAAGAACTGATGCTTTTGAACTGTGGTGTTGGAGAAGACTCTTGAGAGTCCTTTGGACTGCAAGGAAATCCAACCAGTCCATCCTAAAGGAAATCTGTCCTGAATATTCATCGGAAGTACTGATGCTGAAGCTAAAACTCCAATACTGTGGCCTCCTGATGCGAAGAGCTGACTCATTGGAAGAGACCCTGATGCTGGGAAAGATTGAAGGCAGGAGGAGAAGGGGATGACAGAGGATGAGATGGCTGGATGGTGTCATCGACTCAAGGGACATAAGTTTGAGTAAACTCTGGGATTGGTGATGGACAGGGAGGCCTGGCATGCTGCAGTCCATGGGGTCTCAAAGAGTCAGATGTGACTGAGCGACTGAACTGAACTGATGAAGGAGGAGAGACTTTGGCTACGTGAACATGAAAGGCTGAGTATTCCAGGAACAGGGCCCAATGCTAGCACACATCGAAGAGCTGAAGGGACATACAGGTAGAAGAGGAAGAAGCTCTATGAACTCCTAGATGCAGGCGCAGTGCACACCTGCCTTGCTCTGATGGCTTTCTCCTTGGTGAGACCATCTCCTTGGTGATCATCACAACAGCATTTCTGTTTGTAGAGACTATACTGATGAACAAGAACACAAGCACCCTGATATGGGAATGCTTACAGCATAGATTTGAAAGAGTAGGGGACTCAATTTTTCTGGAAGAGCAATGGTTTCCAAACTATAAATTCATGGGAACTCTAGTTTAAACAAAATCTGTGGAATCCCAGAAGCACAATAGAGCTGCTCTGCTTGAAACAGAGATGGTGGTCCAGGAGCCCACCTAAACGTAGGTTTCTCTCCCTGAAGGTAGATCCTGAGCAGGGGCAGCAAGGGTGGATGATGGTCCATTGCTTTCTGGAATATAGTCTATGGAAAGCACTTCTCTGAATGAAGAGTGTACCATAAATAGAGTGGCAGGGAATAAGTGGCTCAGGTCAGATGGAGAAGGGCCTGGAATATCAGCTTACAGTTATGGCCTTTGTTCCATAAGAAACAGGGAGTCTTGAGAGTTGTCTTGTAAGAGGGAGTGAAACCTGAGTGAGAGGAGACAATAGGAATGGAATGATGGCAAGACAACGTTATTCAGAGAAGACTTGCTATCCAGGATTTAGTGATTGGTGTGAAGGGCAAGGAAAAGAAAGTCTGCAAAATTAGGTGGGATTTCAGGTTAAGTGACTGAAGTCATTAGAGAAGGACTGGCAAAGCCTTGAGAGAAGAGATGCCGAATTCAGTTTAGGACCCGCTGCATAGGCTGGGTGCAGAAGAAAAGGTGCCAACCAAGGGCTGAGCTCATGCTCATGACACTGGACCTTATCCACATGGTCAGGGCTTCCAAGGACGAAATCGGCTCAAAGAGCCAGAGACTACTACTCTCAGTATGCATGAAGGTCCATCTGTAAAATGCTGGAGTTCCATACTCATGGAAGGAACTTCTGTGAGAATTTTCTCTTTTCCATGTCCCTCTTTTTGTCACTAATGAGCTTCCTCAGACTTCAACCGATTTCTTCATACATTCCTTCTTTCATTCATTTGCCCCTGATGAATTAGTTACCAGTTAGGTTCTTGGCAAAGGGCTGGAAAGTGTGTTAGTCACTCAGTCATGTCCAACTCTTTGTGACTTTGTGAACTATAGCCCATCAGGCTCCTCTGTCCATGGAATTCTCCAGGTCAGAATACTGGAGTGGGTAGCCATTCCCTTCTCCAGGGGATCTTCCTGACCCAGGGATCAAACCACGGTTTCCTGCATTGCAGGTAGATTCTTCACTGTCTGAGCCACCAGGGAAGCCCATAGTGCTGGATCCTGTGTACCTCAAAAGATGTGATACTGGCCACTGGATGCAGCGCAGAGCAAAGAAAAGAGCACAGATCTGTGTCAGATCAACCTGGACTCGAGTTCTAGCTTCACCTGGACTCGAGTTCTAGCTTCATGCCTAAGCACCTGCAACAACTTGGTCAAGTTAGTTTAACTTTCTGTAACAACAACAAAATGGGAATTGGAATCCAGACCTCAGGACAGGCCAGCCCAGAGGCATAAACCATGAGAGACCGAGAGTTTAAGGCATGTGAAAGCAGAGAAGAGACAAAAGCAAAGAATCAGGCACTAAGGCACTAATATGCTTACTCCTTCAACTCCTGTTAGTGACAGGGTTGAACAGATAATGAATACTGATTACTAATACCAGTGTTAGAGCCAGGCAGACCCAGGTGCAAATTCCAACTTGGCCCATATCTACTAGTAGATAACAAACAAGTATATAAACTATCTCTGAAAGTGGCTCAGTCATGTCCAACTCTGCAACCCCATTCTCCAGGTCAGAATACTGGAGTGGGTAGCCTTTCCCTTCTCCAGGGGATCTTTCCAATCCAGGGATCAAACCCAGGTCTCTTGCATTGCAGGGGAATTCTTTACCAGCTGAGTCACAAGGGAAGCCCAAGAATACTGGAGTGGGTATCCTATCCCTTCTCCAGCAGATCTTCCCAACCCAGGAATCAAACCAGGGTCTCTTGCATTGCAGGAGGATTCTTTACCAACTGAGCTATGAGGGAAGCCCCAGGACTATCATTGAAATCACTATCAATAATAGTGAGTACTAACACTGTGGTTGAATAAAACAATATACCCAAAGCACTGAGTACAAGCATGGAAAATAAGAAAATGTAATAAATAAGAATTCTCCTTTTGGGATGCTTCTTCCTGGCTTAGAAGCAAGGAGAATCTCTTGCCCTCATCTTTGGGTCTAGGCCAGTTGTGCAGAACTTTCACAGTGGGAGAAACCCCCAGAGGCTCCGTGAGACTTTGGGATTTTCAGGTATTATTGGATCCAACACAGAAGCACTGGAGCTGAAAGGTCACCAGAATACAGACTGCATTCCTAGAAGGGATCTTACATGCTCAACCGTCAATGGAAGGCCCACCACTGTGGCTCTGACTTTCATGTCCTGGGAGGGAGCAGGTGGTGAGGACCCTGTTTTTCCCAGTCAGTCACTCCAGGGGCCCAGTTCAGTTCAGCAGTTCAGTTGCTCAGTTGTGTCTGATTCTTTGCGACCCCATGGACTGCAGCATGCCAGGCCTCCCTGTCCATCACCATCTCCTGGAGTTTGCTCAAACTCATGTCCATTGAGTCAGTGATGCCATCCAACCACCTCATCCTCTGTCGTCCCCTCTCCTCCCACCTTCAATCTTTCCCAGCATCAGGGTCTTTTCCAATGAGTCAGTTCTTCGAATCAGGTAATCAAAGTATTGGAGTTTCAGCATCAACATCAGTCCTTCCAATGAATATGCATGACTGATTTCCTTTAGGATGGACTGGTTGGATCTCCTTGCAGTCCAAAGGACTCTCAAGAGTCCTCTCCAACACCACAGTTAAAAAGCATCAATTCTTCAGCACTCAGCTTTCCTTATAATCCAACTCTCATATGCATACATGACTACTGGAAAAACCATAGCTTTGACAGATGGACCTTTGTTGGCAGAGTAATGTCTCTACTTTTTAGTATGCTGTCTAGGTTGGTCATAGCTTTTTCTTCCAAGGAGCAAGATCTTTTAATTTCATGGCTGCAGTCACCATCTGCAGTGATTTTGGAGCCTAAGAAAATAAAGTCTGTCACTGTTTCCATATTTTTGCCCCATCTATTTTCCATGAAGAGATGGAACCAGATGCCAAGATCTCCATTTTTTGAGTGTTGAGTTTTAAGCCAACTTTTTCACTCTCCTCTTTCACTTTCATCAAGAGACTCTTTAATTCTTCTTTCCTTTCTGCCATAAGGGTGGTGTTGTCTGCATATTGAGGTTATTTCTCTCAGCAAACTTGATTCCAGCTTGTGCTTCATCTTTCTCACCTATTAATCTATTCTCACCCAAAACATGTGAGAATAGATTCCTCGCATGAACCTACTACACTTACCAAGAAAATGCTTATACCTCCCCACTACTGGTGAAGTGCAAAGCCCTCCAAGAAAGCTTTACTAAGTACTGGGTGGCTAGTAATTCGATCCTGAAAGCTATGATTTTCTAAACTGCTCTATAAATTGTCCCTTCGCCTGTCTTCTTCTCTGCTTTCTGTTAATACTAACTCTTCTGTTTACTTCTCCCTCCCCAAAGTTAAACATCCTATGACCCTTCTTTTAAGCATTTTTAGTCACTTCAGTCATGTCTGACTCTTTGCAACCCTGTGGACTGTAGCCTGCCAGGCTTTCTTCTATCCACAAGAATCTCCAGGCAAAACTGCTGCAGTGAGTTGCCACGCCCTCCTCCAGGGGATCTTCCCAACCCAGGGATCGAACCTGAGTCTTCTGCATTGCAGACAAATTCTTTACCACTGAGCCACTGGGGAAGCCCAAGGGTTGCCCTAATAAAATCTAAAGTTAATCAGTATTCCTTCTTTCCTTTCAAATGATATAGGAATCTTAAGATTCTGATCCAAAGTGTACTCTCAATTCCAATTTTATGTCTAGTCTAGTTCCTTTTGTTCTGAACCTTTCTGTGGCCTTTGTAGTCGTGACTCAAAATTTTCTTTTCACAGCACAAATTTTCAGAAATTGTGTGTTTACAGAGACTGAGTGGCCCACTATCTTCCAAACTGATGTTTAAGAGAAAGTTTCTAGACATAGCAGAGGCAGCTCACATAATAAGGTATAAATTTGTCTCTCCTGCTGAAACATCATCTTGAATGATGACTTCCTCTGCTGAAATCTGAATAGCTTCCAAACTTTCTTCTGACTTTGGAGTGATATTTTCAGACCAGCCCTGAGTCAGGCACCACTCCTCAGAGCTGTTGTCCAGCATGTGTGGTGAGAGGGCACATTTGTGGCTCAGTCCTAGAGAAACAATCTATTCCAAGATGCAACTGAGTACTTACATTATGGTTTAAAGAGCCTGGGTGGACTCACCTGGTCACTCGCATGTCAGTTTGAGTTCTCCTATTCCTCCAACATGACCAGTCTGTGGGAAAGCCCTACCTGCATTCTTCAAAACATGTTCAGCCTTTCTTTTTCAAGCTCTCCTTGCTTAAGCTTTTGTTTCATTGTCTACTGTCTTTGTTCTAAATGAATCTAGTAACTTTATGGAAAGAAAGGTTGTTATAAGAGGAACTGCATCATAATTGGCAGCCTTCTATAACCTCAAGAGCTCTCTCTTGTTCTCCTAAATTCATGTTCTGATACCCACTTCTGGTCAAGGCAGATTCTAGAATGTGAATTTCAGTCCTGTTTTCCTCTGATTTCTTTGGAATTCTATGGCATAAATTTTCCTCTACTTAGTCCCAAAGGCTGGGTTAATATCATTAAGAACCAGATGCTTGGGCTTTATTCTTAAGGCTCTCTGACTCAGTCTTCCCAAAAGTTCACAAAAGTTTCAGGAAATACAGTAAGTCCTCTACATAAGAACCTTCAAGCTGTGAACTGCCAAATATGTGAATGTGTGTTTCATCAACTTCAGGCATGAGTGAAATTGCAGTTTAGCCCTCCATCTCTGTTGCTGATGACCCTTCAGCTCTACCAACTCCCACCCCCCTCCCTCCTCCAGTAAGTAACTCTTCTTGCCTGTTCACCCAATGCCAGCCCCTGTGTGCCAACTGTTTTACTGTACTTTTCAAGGTCCTGTACTGTAAGATTTTAAATATTTTATTTTGGTGTTTTTTAATGTATTATTTGTGTGAAACATGTTATAAACCCATTACAGTACAGTACTATGAAGCTGATTGTGTTAGTTGAGTACCTAGGCTAACTTTGTTGGGCTTATGAACAACTTGAACTTAAGGATATGCTCTTGGAATAGAATTTGTTTCTGTGTAAGGGAAGTACTGTAACAGGAAGTCCAAATATATTGGCTTCTAGCTGCCCTGCCCCCCGCCATCAACCAAACATCTCTAATTGTCAGAGACTTTCCAGTACTAAAAACAGAAATAAGAGATCAAGACCTCTAACAAGGAAATAACAGTGGGACCAATTAAAAATATGCTGAATGTCACTACTTCTTTATGAACACCGTGAAACCTAATAAACTGAAGGTTAATGATTTCCTTTCATAACAAGCAAAGGAAAATGACTTCTTCTCTCATGGGCCTTTAGTGAGATCACTGGTGAGAAAAATATTTAGAAGAATAAATGAGATTTCACCAGTGAGTGAGCACTTTACCACCAACGTGATAATAAAAAGCAAAAGTTTCTGCACAGCGTATTTAAGGTATTATGAAACCACACTGATCTTACTTTATAGCTTCCCCTTACTTCTACCTCCTTCATGATAAATAACCATTTGTTAGTTTCTTCTTTCTTCTTTGTGGATTTTGTTTCACCTGATAGGCAGCAACTAATTACTGGAGCTGAAAGACAAAGAAAAAGAGAAAAAGTCAAGAAACTTCCTTCATCTCTTGGTGACTCTTTAACAGAGATGTAAAATAATACCTTTGCTGTGCTGGGAAATAGTCATTATCCACTGCAGATATCTGCTCGATTGGGCTCAGCAGGTCCTGGGCACTTGGAGGGTTTTGCCAAACAAAATCTGGAAAGATAACACAATAGAAGATAAAAGTGAATTTTGCCTTCATTCCATTCACATAGAGAGATGTTTAACCTCTTTCTGAGCCATAGGAACTTGGGAAACTTAAGAAACATAAGAAAAGATGAAATGGTAACCTAGTTTAAGTAGCGGTGGGAAGACAGTGGATGAAAACCACGGGGTTCAGAATCCTTACCTAGAGAGATGGATTTTTCATTATGATTATGTTTGTGACTATGACTGTTATTTGAATTCACACTGAGAGGAAAGAAACTTATTTGGGTAACTAGGATTCAGCTGAAAGCCTTGTCGTCAACTAATGTATTTAGACTTTTATCTGACAGGTCAAAATGAGGAATCACTGCTAGCCAGGAATGAAATCATTCCAAGCTCCCTAAGTCAAAATATAGTTTAAGATTTCACTCCAAGTTGAATTTGTACATTGTAAACCAGACCCAAGTTTCAGGAGAAAAGAAAGTAGGTCTTAAACAATAAGCAGTCACTAAATGTACAAATCAATAGCTGAGTGGACAGTGGACCATATAATAAATTGTCCTCATCCTCAACCTGATCAAAGCTGATTGAACCATACATGAGGAATTGACTCAAAGCAGTATATTTGTTGGCTTGTGAGTGACCAGATAAATCCTCTTTTTTGTTGTTGTTTGAATTAAGAGATAGACGGGGCTTATGAAAAGGTGAGGGGCATTATTATGTTCATCAAAAAGTACCTTCTTTTCATTTGTATAGATAAAGCTGTTGCCTAGAAAATATTTAGAAACTATTATGTCAATAGGAAATAAAAAGCATTGTTATAGTCCTATTTTCTTTTTGATGACTACATGAAGCTGGATTGGTCATTGGAACTAATTTACTATGCTTGAAAAACATAATGTTTCTAGAAAATCACAGGTGTGAAAATGGTATTTTGCCATTATAAAGGATATAGAGAAATAATTGAGCTGTGAAACTTCTGTAAATTCAGATATGCCAGATATGATGTGGAAGAGGGTCTGAAGAATGGTTAGGGAATGAGGCATCAATTTCTACAACAAGTTAAAATGGAGGAAAAATTTCTACACTCATTAGAGTTCCTGTGTCCAGATTTGGTTAGGACATGCCTGGTTTATGCCTTGTTTCCAAGCTTTGTTATTCACTATACCAGGTTTCAGTCTTCCCTGGGGTTGGATGGTAAACAATCTGCCTGCATTGCAGAAGACTTGGGTTTGATGCCTGGGTCTGGAAGATCCCCTGGAGAAGGGAATGACTACTCATTCCAGTATTCATGCCTGGAGAATTCCATGGACAGAGGAACCTGGCAGGTTACAGTCCCTGAGGTCACAAAGAGTTAAACACAACTGAGCAATTGGCACTTTCACTTTTGCATCAGCTTTCATTCTCAAAAATGTTCCAATATGGATGATAAGTTATGTGGTCACATTAATTACAGTCACAAGGTAAAGACTCACAGATTTAAAGTAAAATGGATAAATGCTGGAATTTGGTTAATTAAGATGTATTTCCTGAAGACGTGGATAAAATGGTAGAGTAGGAAGACCCTGAGTTCACCTCCTCCTATAAACACACCAAAGTTATGCCTATTTATAGAGAAATTATTGGTGAACAAGACCAGAATCTAGCAGAAAATGCCTTTCACAACCAAAGATATAAAGAGGGAACAAAAATAAGACAAGTAGGAGGGGCAGAGACATGGTTTAGTTGATACCCATACCTCCAGGTGGGTGACCCACAAAGCAAGAATTAATTATAATTGCAGAAGTCCTCCCCAAGGAATGAGAGATGTGAGCTCCACACTCAGCACCCCAACACGGGTCCTGTATGGGGAAGTGATCATCCAGGATGTTTGTCTTTGAAAGCAAGTGGGGCCTCTATCCTGCAGAGTCAGAGGTCTGTGGGAAATATAGACCCCACTCTTAAGGGCTCACGTGAAATCTCACATGCTCTGGGACCTAGGATAGAAGCAGTAATTTAAAAGAAGCCTGGGTCAGACCCAGCTGCTGATCTTACTAGGGTAGAAGCAATATTTAAAAGAAGCCTGGGTCAGACCCAGCCACTGATCTTGGTGAGCCCTGCCACAGTGGCAGGGGGCGACTGGAACTCACCATGGAGACGATGACTACGGTGGCGGCCATTTGGGGGAGCTCGTCTACCACAACGACAGTGAGGCCAGCAAGAAACATTTCACAATCCTGTCTCTGGCTTAGTAACACCAGGACCCAGACCTGACCACCAGCCTGTCAGACGAGAACTGGCATGCCTCGCGCCAACAGCAAGCCAGGTGGGGACACAGCCCACCCACCAGAAGGCAGGCTTCTTGAAGACTTCCTGAGCCCACAGCTACGCCAGCACAGGGCCCACTAGAGGGCCCCGGACCCAGCCCAAACACGGCATTCAGGCCCTAACTGACAACACCCAGAGCCCTGCAGCCAGAGGCCCCAGCACCCAGCTCCATCCACTAGCGAGCACACACAGCCCTGAGATCCCTTAGGCTTCAGTCGGAGGATGCCAGCCTCCGACCACTGCAACCCTGCAGCCTGCTATGGCAGGACCCAGCCCACCCAGCATCAGGCCAGCCCATGTCCCGGGATCCCTGAGTCCTACCTCCACCCTCTCCCAGGTGAGTTCAGCCCTGGGAGCCCCCAGGCCGAGCCCCTCCCAAAAGCAGGCCAGTACCAGCTCTGAGACACCTTGGACCTTCAGCCAAGGGGAGGAGAGTAGGGGAAGGACAGGAATAGGTGAGAGAGATTAAAAGGTACAAATTCTGTTTACAAAATAAATGAATCACCTGTATGAAACGTACAATCTGGGGAATATAGTCAATAACTATGTAACATCTTTGGAAGATGACATGGAGTAACTTGACTTATGGTGATCAGTTTAAAGTGCATAGAATTATCTAATCACGATGTTGCATGACATGACCTAACATCTTGACACAGGTCAGTTATGGTTCTAAAGCAAACAAACTCATGGAAAAAGAGATGAGATTTATGATTCAGAGGCAGGAGGGGGCTGATGGGGGAAAGAGGGAGTTTGATGGGGGCAGTCAAAAGATGCAAACTTCCAATTACTAAATAAATAATAGAAATGTAATGTACAACAAGAGAAATATAATTAACACTTATGTATATTCTGGGGCTTTTTCCTCTATACTGGCTACCTAACCTAACCAAATTTTTAGGGCAAAACAAGACTCAGTTCAAGGAGGAGCAAAAACAAGAGTAAGAATGAGAAATATAATTAACACTTCCATATATTCTGGGGCTTTCCTTGTGGCTCAGCTGGTAAAGAGTCCACCTGCAATGTAAGAGTCCTGGGTTCAATCCCTGGTCAGGAAGATCCCCAGGAGGAGGGTGTGGCAACTCACTCCAGTATTCTTGACTGGAAAATCCCATGGACAGAGGATCCTGGCAGGCTACAGTCCATGGCCTCCCAAAGAGTTGGACATGTCTCAACTGACTTAACATGCACGATCTATAAAATAGTTCAGCTCAGTCGCTCAGTCGTGTCCGACTGTTTGTGACACCATGAACCGCAGCACGCCAGGCCTCCCTGTCCATCATCAACTCCCGGAGTCCACTCAAACCTATGTCCATCGAATCAGTGATGCCATCCAACCATCTCATCCTCTGTCATCCCCTTCTTCTGCCCTCAATCTTTCTCAACATCAGGGTCTTTTCCAATGAGTCAGCTCTTTGCATGAGATGGCCAAAGTATTGGAGTTTCAGTTTCAGCATCAGTCCTTCCAATGAACACCCAGGACTGATCTCCTTTAGGATGGGCTGGTTGGATCTTCTTGCAGTTCAAGGGACTCTCAAGAGTGTTCTCCAATACCACAGTTCAAAAGCATCAATTCTTCTGTACTTAACTTTCTTTATTGGCTCAGACGGTAAAGTGTCTGCCTACAATGTGGGAGACCAGGGTCAGTCCCTGCGTTGGGATGATCTCCTGGAGAAGGAAATGGCAATCCACTCCAGTATTCTTGCTTGGAAAATCCCATGGATGGGGGAGCCTGGTAGGCTACAGTCCTTGGGGTCACAAAGAGTCGGACACGACTGAGTGTCTTCACTCATTCTCACATCCATACCATGACAACTGGAAAAACCATAGCCTTGACTAGAAGGACCTTTGTTGACATAGTAATGTCTCTGCTTTTCAATATGCTGTCTAGGTTGGTCATAACTTTCCTACCAAGGAGTAAGTGTCTTTTAATTTCATGGCTGCAGTCACCATCTGCAGTGATCTTGGAGTCCAGAAAAATAAAGTCAGCCACTGTTTCCATTGTTTCCCCATCTATTTGCCATGAAATGATGGGACTAGATGCCATGATCTTAGTTTTCTGAATGTTGAGCTAAAGCCAACTTTTCCACTCTCCTCTTTCACTTTTATCAAGAGGCTCTTTAGTTCTTCTTTACTTTTGCCATAAGGATGATGTCGTTTGCATAGCTGAGGTTATTGACGTTTCTCCCAGCAATCTTGATTCCAGCTTGTGCTTCCTTCAGCCTAGTGTTTCTCATGATGTACTCTGCATATAAGTTAAATAATCAGGGTGACAATATTCAGCCTTGACATACTCCTTTTCCTATTTGGAACCAGTCTGTTGTTACATCTATAAAATAAGTTAAGAATAAAACCTAAGGGTTCTCATCACCATGGAAGAGAAGAGAGGGGTAGGCTTCTACAGCCATTTAAAAATTGTTATTTTGAGGGGTAAAATGAACTATTGATACTATGTATAAAATAGATAACTCCCTGATAGCTCAGTTGGTAAAGTGTCCACCTGTAAAGCAGGAGACCCCTGCTCAATTCCTGGTTGGAAATGATCCCCTGGAGAAGACATAGGCTACCCACTCCAGTATTCTTGGGCTTCCTTGTGGCTCAGCTAATAAACAATCCACCTGCAGTGCCAGAGACCTGGGTTCCATCCCTGGCTTGGGAAGATCCCCTGGAGAAGGGAAAGGCTACCCTCTCTAGTATTCTGGCCTGGAGAATTCCATGGTCTGTGTAGTCCATGGGGTCACAAAGAGTCGGATTCAACTGAGTGACTTCCAGAAAAAAGAGTGCATCCTGTACAGCACAGGGGAACTCAACTCAATGCTCTGTAGTACCCTAAATGGGAAAGAAATTCAAAAGGGGGGACTAATGTGTGCATATAACGGACTCACTTTGCTGTACAGCAGAACTAACACAACATGGTAAAGCAGCTACAATACAATAAAAATTAATAAAACAAAACTGCTGTTTTGTTTGCTATTGGCCCAGGGGGCTGTGTGTACAAGCATCTGTTAAAAAGGAAACAATAATCCCCAAATGCAGTCACTTGCCTGAGGTATCCCCGCCCCCGGCAGCAGACCAGACTTAACACCTAACCTAATTACTTCCCAAGGAATGTGACCTTTAACTACCCAGCCTGGAATTTCCTGGTCAGCCCTAGGAAATCTGCTGATAGACCCCTTCCTTTCCCCTTAGGAGGGGTTAACTTGCCTAAAGCAATGCATTCTTTGCTAATAATTTCCTTTTTTCTCCCTCCTTGCCTTTACAATCCTTTCCTTTTCAGTGGTTCAGTGGAACTCTTTCTAGCCACAGATGGGATGCTTCCCAGTCTGTGAATAATTTAATAGAACCAATTTGGGATTGTTCAGTCACTAAATCGTGTTTAGCTCTTTTCAAGCCCATGAACTGCAGCGTACCAGGCTTCCCTGTCCTTCACCATGTCCTGGAGTTTGCTCAAACTCATGTCCATTGAATCAGTGATGCCATCCAACCATCTCATCCTTTGTCACCCCCTTCTCCTCCTGCCTTCAATCTTTCCCAGAATCAGGGTCTTTTCCAATGAGTTGGTTCTTCATGTCAGGTAGCCAAAGTAATGGTCGCCTACCAAGCTCAAGAAAATTTCCATGCAATGATGTAAACTGTAAAACACACACAATTCCTAACCCAGAGGTCCATCCCTTTTAGGTTTTCAGCTCCAAGAAACTCAAACTCTGAGCTAATGATACCCTTAAATTCTAAAGGGTCAAGTGAGCCACCTTCTAACATATCTGTTTATTTTATGTCTAAAAACTATGGTCCCAGGAGCTATAAACATCTACAAAAATGGCAAAATCTTTTTAAGAACAACATAAAATTACAAAAACCATTATGGCAAACATTCTAATTAGACAAGATCATTCATTTAAGAATGGTTTCCAAATTAAACAAATTGAAAAGGATGTCTATTTTAATTGGTGTGCAGAAGCCTCCAAAAGGTGCCAAGATACCCAAATAACTTCATTAAAAGACTCCTTACAGAAAGCTAATGAAAATTTAAATACACAAGAGATACACAAAACAAAAGACGATAGGAATGATGTGACTTCTACAGCCCCTGTCTCTCCTTCTTCGCCTGAGTACCCAGGACATTTTACTAATTATCTGAATTGTCTTTCCACTCTCAAGAGACTATTAAAGAGTTACTTTTAAAAATAAAACTACCCAAGGTTATAGGCAATCCTTCTCAGATATCTTTCACTCCTTGGTCAAAGACAAAATCATTGTTAAAGAAATTCCTAAGCCCAGGGAGGATCCATGAAAGTTTTTCAAAAAATTTAGAATCCTTACCATAGTTTCAAATGGCAAAGAATCTGCTTGCAATGCAGGAGACCCATGTTCAATCCTTGGGTTGGAAAGATGCCCTGGAGACAGGAATGGCTAACTGCTGGGGTATTCATGCCTGAGAATTCCATGGACAGCCTCGCAGGCTACATTCCCTGAGGTTCTAAAGAACTGGACATGGCTGAGTGGCTAACTTTTTCACTTTATAGAAGTGTTAACAGGGCTTATGATCCCGGGTTGCCAGAACATTGCTTATGAATATGTTGGTAGGACAAGGTGAAGCCCCAAAATGGATGTGGGAAGCAGAATAGAATTATCCAGAGGATGGTAGTCAGATCTTCAGTCTCCAACATGGTTCCCTAACAACCAGAATAGCAACTGATCTTTTGAAAGCCATTCCTAGAGTCTTCCTTGCTCACATTGACTGGTCTATTATTCAAACACGCAAACGAAAGACAAACCATGGCAGACTTTAGATCCTGTTTGGATCTGCTCCTGCCACAATACTCTGGGTTCCGTACAATAAGTAAGGTCACCCAACCTGCTCTAATTGCTCTGTTTGTAAATGAATGGAATTTGATGTTAATCAGTAGGTAAAACGGCAGAAAATAGAATTGACGGCCACTGGCCTGACTGAATCCATGACCACAGCTGAGCAGTTTGAAAGGACTTTGGACCAAAATCATAAATAAAGATTCATCAAACTAATGGTCTTACAATTGCAACAGCTCCACGGCTAGACCTCCCTCATTGCACCCCCTTAGGGGTCCATCATCAAAATTTGACACCCTGGGTGGTTCAGTGGCTGAAACTCCATGCTCCCAGTGCAGGGGGCCCAGTTCCATCCCTGGTCAGGGAACTAGGTCCCACATACCGCAACTAAGACCTAGCGCAGCCCAATAAATGAAATCAAAACAACAATAGCTGAACCAGAGTTCAGTGTCTCACATGCAATCAATTAGGGCACTGGGGAAAAAAAATTGTCCTCTTCAGTCCCATACAAATCCCTCAATATCCACTCAAAATTCCTCAAGGGAAAGCCCCCTTATGGGACCCTCTAAGGACTGATGGGGCTTCTTGGGACCCTCAAGTAAAGAGCTACCAGTAATACCCTTAAATAGCCAAGGAGAAACCAAAATTAAAATTGATCAAAAAATCTTTCCAAATTCTGATACTCGGGCTATGCTTTCTATTTTAAACTCCAGTCTCATAAAACATATGCCTCGGGTGAAACTAAAGTTTTCCATAGTGGAGGTATTTAATCAAGTTCAGAGAGGATTTCTATCTCAACCAGTACAAATGACTCTGGGACCTTTTATTGAAAAGAACTCTTTTCTTTTGCTATGTGATGCAGCCCCCGCCAATCTGTGAAGTAGAGATCTTCTTTCTAAATTAAAAAGGATAATACATTTTACTTCTAATGGAGGCCTCACTTTAGAATTTGCTGAATAGTTTGAATCTGATCTTTTTTTGTTCTTTACAGCATTTCCTTGATGTAGAAGAGGAAGAATTAGAGTGAATTTAACTGAGGCATTTGAAAATCCATGGGCTACCTTTAATATTGACATTGGAAGAATGAAAAGTTCAGAAACTATGAAAGTAAAAGGATGAGTCCCTCAGTTATGTCTGGCTCTTTGGGACCCCATGGACTGTAGCCCACCACACTCCTCTGTCCAAGGGATTCTCCTGGGATCTTCCTGACCCAGGGATCCAACCCAAGTCTCCTGCATTTCCTGCACTGGCTGCTGCTGCTGCTAAGTCGCTTCAGTCGTGTCTGACTCTGTGCGACCCCATAGATGGCAGCCCACCAGGCTCCCCCGTCCCTGGGATTCTCCAGGCAAGAACCCTGGAGTGGGTTGCCATTTCCTTCTCCAATGCACGAAAGTGAAAAATGAAAGTGAAGTGGCTCAGTCGTGTCCGACTCTTACTGACTCCATGGACTGCAGTCTACCAGACTCTTCCTTCCATGGGATTTTCCAGGCAAGAGTACTGGAGTGGGGTGCCATTGCCTTCTCCACTTGCATTTACAGATGGATTCTTTACCACTGCAGCATCTGGGAGGCCAGCAAAATTCCAAAAAATTCCAAAGCCTCCAAAATCTGACTAAATCTTCCCATTAAAATCTGAGGTCTACAAGGCCTCACACCAATAGTAAAATACCTATTTATTTCCTGACCAGTTTCCCTAACACACTGATTTCTCCAGTCTGGAGGCCTATGGGTGATTTGTCATATCATGTCACCCCCACGGGGATGGTGATTGGTCTAGGTCTTAACGAGCCATTAACCAGATGTCATTCCCCATTTCCCAGTTGTTCTGAACTTGAACACTCTTGTTACAAGTTCTATCTGACTCAAAATGGTTGAGTGTTTCAGACCTTTTCCTGCCTTTTTCAGCATTCCTGTAAACCTGAACAGCTAATATCTATTTGCCTTTACTTGAGACAACTAACAATGTAAGTGAATAGCCATGCCTCTGAGTCTACTAAGGCCTTTCTTATTTCTCCCAAGTGCTCCCTCAAGATCTAAGCACCTGCCAGTTCCCTAGGAACCCACCCCTTTTATAATATGTAGATGATCTCATCCTGGGCTCAGGTACAAGAGAGGCATTCATAAAAGATTTCATTTGTTTGCTGCAATAGTTAGCTGAGAAGGGACATAAAATATCTAAAGAGAAATTACAATGAATGGCCAACTCATTGGAAAAGATCCTGACGCTGGGAAAGATTGAAGGCAAAAGGAAAAGAGGATGGCAGAGGATGAGAGGGTTGAATGGCATCACTGACTCAATGAACATGATGGGCAAACTCTGGGAGACAGTGAGGGACAGGGAAACTGAAAGTGTGCTGCAGGCTGTGGGGTTGCAAAGAGTCAGACACGACTGAGCAACACAACAAATTGGACACTGTTCATTACTTAAGGGATAATCTAAGAGCTATCTCCAAAAACGGTTAAACTCATCTAAGAACTTCCTAGGCCCACAAATAAATGACAGCCTCAGCTCCATGGATTTCTAGGCAAGGCTGGACTGACAACCGCAGACTATGGGTTTCTACACTTTTCCTCTGTTGGCTTCCCCAGTCTATGAACTTCATAAAATTTCAGTCCCTGAACCTCTTCCATGGGAAGATAAACATAACAGGCCTTTACAAGACTAGAACAAGCATCATAAGAGCCACCTGCTCTAGGGCTCCGGACTATTCAAAATCTTTCACCAGGACTGATGTTGAAGCTGAGACTCCAATGCTGCGGCCACCTGATGCACAGAGCTGACTCATTGGAAAAGACCCTGATGCTGAGAAACATTGAAGGCAGGAGGAGAAGGGGATGACAGAGGACGGCATGGTTGGCTGGCATCACCAGCTCAATGGACATGAGTTTGGGTAAACTCCAGGAATTGGTGGTGGACAGGGAGGCCTGGTATGCTGCAGTCCATAGGGTTGCAAAAAGTCAGACACAACTGAGCGACTGAACTGAACTAGGACTACTCTAGTGGTCCAGTGGTTAAGAATCCACTGATGGTGAAGAAGGCACATGGATTCAATCCCTGGTCGGGGAAGAGTCCGTATATCAGGCAGCTAAGCCCTTACACCACAGCCACTGAGCCCGAGCACCCTCTAGCCTGTGCTCTGCAACAAGAGAAGCCATCACAATGAGAGGCCCATGCGCCACAACCAGAGAAAGCCCCCGAGAAGCAGCAGAGACCCAGCACAGCCAAAATTAAAAAATAAATTTTAAAAATTCCACCTTATTTGTACATGAAAAAGATGTGGAATGCTCACACAAGGACATGGCAATAAGCAGGAGACTAGCACCTACTGGAGCAAACCACTCGATTTGGTAGCTTTTGCCCATCCACACTGGCTTAAGACTAGCGCCACAGCTGCAAAACTGGCAAAAGCCTCTACAACTCAAACTTAGGGCATGACATTTGTCTATAAACCCACATGCCCTCCAGAGTTTTAACTCTGAATTAACTCAGCATCTCTCTGGGATCAGAGTAACCTGCTCTGAGACCTTTCTGCTTTCACCACCTAACCTGCGCTCTAAATATGGCTATCATCTTACCAGCGACATCACCACCTCCACCTGATGAAGGGAACCCCATGACTGTGAGCTCATAATGTCCTGCTTCATGACACTGATCCTGACATGAGACACCCTTTTAACTAATGCTGCCCTCATTTTGTTTGTTCATGGGTCATATTGTAAAAATGAGAAAAGGACTTTCCAAGCTGGTTATACTGTTGCTATCTGATACAAACTACTTAAAAAGGGAGAATCTCCCACAAACTAAATCAAACCAACAAGCAGAGCTCTATGCCTTGACTAGAGCATGCCACTTATCAAAAGGGTATATTGTTAATGTTCATATTTATATGAACAATCCATGACTTTAGGATGTCATGGAAACAAAGGGATTGTCTTCAGTCCACAGAGACCCCAATCAAAAATGGGAAACAAGTAAATGAACTTCTTACTGCTATTCTCTTACCTTCTGAAATTATGGTCATAAAATTATTTACACTAGAAGACTGAACCCAAATGCCAAGGATGTGCCTTTGTCAACTTACATGCAAAGGGAACAGGAACAGAATCTGTGAAAGTTATGACATGGATGAAACCCATCCTGTTTCTACAAAAAAATGACCCCTCATTGTCAGATTTTTGTATCCTGATGTCGTTATAACATGGTAGCTGTCTGCTCAGAGAAATTAAAGAGGGCAAATAATGATTATAAATTAAATGAATAGGTGGGTTTATGAGAAACCCAAAATAGCTGTTTGGTTCTTCTTCCCTGATCCCTAGTAAATACCATTTTTTGATTGGTTTAGGTCTTAGGGACCACGGCTCTGAAGTGCACTCCAAACACAGCAGGATAACCTGCTTATAATAATCATAATAATCTCCATGGTGCACTGTGTTCTCTAAAGGGCTTTACATGCAGGTTTGCAGTTGCTAAATACCAAGCAAATGATTTAAGACCAGAACTTCTGAAAAGGAATAAAAAGGATAACCAACTTGAAATTTGTGAACTTTAAAGTCATGGACCATAAATATAACAGAGATTAAACAACAACAAAAACAAAAGGTCACGACCTGCAAATACCACAAAAAGGATCAGCCAAATTTTACAAAAGCTGCAAGAACTACAGAGCAGCAGCCCAGAGTGGCACTAGAGCCTAAACTTTTGATCACATCTCTCAGTTAAGCTGAGAGTCTGGTCACAAGGGAAGAACCGTTGAAAACAAATGAGCCCCAAATGAAGTCACTTGTGTTAGGTCTCATGGCAACAGACCAAGACTTAATATCCCATCTAATTACTTCCCCAGAAGTGTTAACCTTTAACTGGCCAACCTGGAATTTCCTGGTCAGCACTGGGATATCTGATGACAGTCCCATTGTTCCTTTCCTATTAGGCTAGAGAACTTGCCTAAGCAATGGGTTCTTTGCTAACAGTTTCCTTTTTTTTTTTTTTTTTTGGCTCCCTTTTTGCCTAAAAATCCTTGCCCTTTCTGCTGCTCCTTTTGGAGAGCTCCTTTCTCTTGCTAAATTGGATGTTTCTTGATGCATGAACCACTTCATAGAACCAATTGGATCTTCAAGTTTACTCAATTGAATTTTTATTATTTAACACTCCATTGGCTGTCAGAGCTAGGTGGTTTGGGGACTCATTCCTTGAACAGCAGCTGAGAAAGTTGGGGTGCTAAGTGCGTGGACAAGCTCCTTCCAGGGAGATGCTGGTGACAGTTCTACTGAAGCAAGTCAGAGGGAGAAGGCAAAGTAAGTGCCACCGGCTCTTTTCAACCTGATCCAGGTAGGATTTGTCAACTTAAAAAATTATGAATATTTTATTTTATGGTGAGAGTGTGTCTACCTCTCTGAAATATCAATGTGGGTATTTTCAGTCATCACAGTATTGACCTCACTCAATGGGTTGGTGGATGTCTCTCAGAGGGAACTGCTCCATGTGTAGCTTGGTGCATCCATGTGGAGGAAATTTCAGGAGACTTCTGTGTTGGCATCTTGGTCTGGAATCCCCAAATATTTCTTAGGAAATGCACAGTTCCTCAGTATTTCTATCCTTCTCCCAGATTATAAGAACGTTCGTATACTTGCACATGCCTGATCTGTTTTTGCATAGAATTTTATAATTTCTTTTTGTGTAAAAAAGAGTTAAGTGATTAGCACTTCATTAATTAAATTTTATCAGTACCTGTGTCATGATATTATCCTATTCCTTCTCATTGGTGACATTGTCCTTTTATAGTTCTTCAAGTGAGGGTTTTGAGGTTGGTTTTTGTACACCTAAGAATGTCATTTTCACTTCTTCTGTAATGATAACTGGGTATCAAATCCCAGGCTAAAAATAAACTTCCCTCAAGAGTTGGACAATATTACCTTACTTTCTCCCCACGTCTATTCTTTCTTATCTTAACTCTATCATTTATCTAATCGCTACTTCTTTGAATCCAATCTTGCTTTTCCTTCTGATAGTTTATAATATTATCTCTTTTAAGAGTTGAAAGTAGTTGGATTTATTTATTTTTAAATTTTATTACTTACTTATGTTGGCTGTACTGGATCTTATTTTTTACTTTTTATTTTGTGATAGGGTATAGCCGATTAACAATGTTGTTCTAGTTTCAGGTGAACAGTGAAGAGACTCAGCCATACATGTACATGTATCTATTCTCCTCCAATTCCCCTCCCATCCAGGCTGCCACATAATATAGAGCAGAGTTCCAGGCACTATACAGTAGGTCCTTGCTGTATGTGTACATGACCCCCCCAAACTCCATAAGTATCCCTTCCCTCCATCTTTCAGAAATCATAAATTCATTCTCTTGAGTCTGTGAGTACTATTCTGGGTTACAAGTTCAGTCCAGTCCAGTTTCTCAGTCACGTCCGATGCTTTGCAACCCCATGGACTGCAGCACACCAGGCTTCCCTGCCCATCATCAACTCCCAGAGCTTACTCAAACTCATGTCCATCGAGTCAGTGATGCCATCCAACCATCTCTTCCTCTGTCATCCCCTTCTCCTCCAGCTCTTGTTCATGTAATGATAAAAACAGAACCTGCTTTACCCTACTCAATATATCTTAGTTTTCTTTATCTCTTAAATGTTGATAAAATCAATCTGGATAAAAGCATTTTTAATTGCCCAAGTGTTAACTTATGCTTCTTAAATACAACTAAAATCCTCTCAGCTTCAGCTCCCATTTCAGCCACTGCTGCAAACACCTAGGTTTTTTTTTTTTTTTAACCACTGGAAAGCTCCTTCCTCTCCCCTGCCCCTGCAAAATCACCCCTGCTTCATCATATCACAGTTCAGAAGCAGGGGCCTAACAACATGTAGGATGTAGGCTACCCTTGACCAGTGGAAAGGCGAGCTCATGAATACATGTTTCCTCTTTCTCCAATCAGGTGGATAGGTCTTAGACATATTTTATCCCAAAGGATTAAGCAAAAAATCACCCATCTCGGTAGCCATTGCATTAGCTTCAGTGTATTGTCTCTCCTTCCCTGTTTATTCCCTTTGTTCTTCACTTCTGCTCCTAGAACATATTCCAAATAAACCACTTGCATTCAGACTTTTTACTCAGGCTTCATTTTCAGGGAAACTTATGGTAAAATAAAGATACTTTTGAAGAACCTAACCATTGAGTCCACTGGTAGACCGTCAATTGCAAACCTATCACCTACTTAGTGAGTCCATTCTTTCCAATTGCAAAGTAAATCTATGTCTACTTTCCCACTGCGAAGGAGTACCAACACTTCTGTTCTGATGTCTTCTTGCACAGTATTGGACATTAAACACTTGACATTAAATTCTTGCAATCCAATTGAAATAATCTGCCTTAAGTCAAGGCTTTGGCATATTAAGCTAGCCTCAAGTATCCACCAGATTAAATGCCCAGAAAGGTCTTTTGAGAGAAAACAAAGGTCCAGTGATGACTTTACGAAACTCTTAGATTTCATAAATATTTGAAAATACGAAATAGGAGCCATCTCTGCCTTCACTGAACTTGTATCACGGTAAGAGAAACAGATGAGAGATTCATATACGTACATACATATGCATACCTGATATATTAAAGACAATACACTCATGTGATGGTAGCTTCCCTGGTGGCTCAGTGGTAAAGAATCTGCCTGCCAATGCAGGACAAGCAGGAGATGCAGGTTCAATCCCTGGATTGGGCAGATCCCCTGGAGGAGGAAATGGCAACTCACTCTAGTATTCTTGCCTGGAGAATCCCATGGACAGATGAGCCCGGGGGGTTATAGTCCATGGAATCACAAAGAGCTGGCTACGACTTAGTGACTGAAAAGCAACAAAATTTACATTATATACAAAACATAATTTTGTTGTATAGAAAATGAATGCAAAAATAATGTGATGTTTAGATTTCCCACCCACCACCTTCGAAACAAACCTCTTAGTTTTAAAAATTTTAGATACATTATTAAATTTCTGAGTCTCAATGTTCTGAAATGTTACATAGAAACAGTGATGACTACCTTGAAAACTTTCTGTGAAGATTCAGATAGACAATATGTGAAAAGTTTTTCTCATTTAATATGTGATACCTAGTACCTGTTACTATTGCTCTTTGCTCATACTTTTCATTAATAACAAATTTCATATGCTGTCACTAGTGTAAGGTGAGCATGACTATTAATTCAAGAAATGTTTGAGAACCTACCCAGTGACAGGCACTGTGATAACCCACACAACACAGGCAAGAAAGCAATAATGGCAAAAAGAAATTCTGTTAAGTTGTTTAGTGTAAAGGGAAGTGGGGAGGGCTAGCTGGACTCTTTGAATAGACCTTAGACATAAGGGTAAAGAGAAGGGAGCAGTCCTACAAGCTCACAGCACAGTACCAGAGCACTAGGGGTTCTAACTTGAGGTCATGACTTCCTGAGCCTGGCATTGGGAAAGCAGCAGCATTTCCATCACTCTTGGGGGCGCACGACAATGACACCCTTGTTGTCTCGCTGGCTTCTCTTTAGCAAGTGTTGAGTTGAAACTCACTCAAGCAGAGCCGTTTATCTGCCCTTGCCTCTCTGTTCTATCGTCTGTGTTTTGCCATGGTGTCTATTCAATTAAGATTGATATCTGTACCAAGGGGTTCTGAGTTCTCACCAAGCCCCAAAGAGAAATTACTCACTGGAAACCAAAGTACTGGGGCTCCATTATGTTCTGAGGGCAAACAGCCGCTGAGTGATGAATGGCGTACTCTGTTTTGTTGTGGTTGTCGTAGCTGAATATACTTCAAGCAATAGTTACGGTGACACTCAGCAGAAACACATCAGTAACCAGTGCAAACAAGAGTATTCCTTTCATTAATGAATGGATAGTCCTTACATTCTTCCTCATTTTATTTTATCCACAGTTATCGTCCTCAAGAACAAGGAAGATTTACTCTTATTTAGACCCATTTGAATTAATGAGATTTATTCCTTCCTTATACATTGTGTTGAATTAATCCTTTGGGACAGCACCAAGGACCAAGTATTGGATGAGCTACTTAATCAGGAGCTCTGTAGAACCCAAGACTTACTAATGGAAAACTGGGCAAAGAGGACACTGACAGAACAGATGAGCTGTCCAGACGAGCATGAGAAATGCCCTCCTCGGGGTGTGTTACAAACCTTTGTACACACATCAAGAAAGACAAAACACCTGGACTATGTCATTATAAGCTAGGATAGCATAGTCTTAGTTACCAAACCAGGTTTGGGGAATCCTGGATCTTACCCAGTTTGGAGGGCCATTCTGAAGAAAAAGAGTTTTTAAAGCATAAAAAGGAAATTGGGTACAAAATTCAAACTGAAAAAAAGAAAGTCCAATAAATTGCGAATCTTAAAAAGCTGACAGATGCCACAAACGTCACCAACATTCAGGAAAATAACGCTTACTATGACTGATTGAACCACTTCTGTTATACTTTCTTTACACGTGTGTTTGCTGCTTACTCTTCGATTGCTTCTTTATTTGACAATGTTGTATTATTCTTTGTAGAAGAAAATAAAAAGAATACTTTTTCTAGCATGGTTGATCAAATACTGTTTTATATTATTAACAGTTTCAACAAACCAAGACAGCATATTAAAAAGCAGAGACATCATTTTACCAACAAAGGTCCATAGAGTAAAAGCTATGATTTTTCCAGTAGTCATGTACAGATGTGAGTTGGACCATAAAGAAGGCTGACCTCCAAAGAATGGATGCTTTCGAATTGTGGTGCTAGAGAAGAGCATTGAGAATCTCTTGGCTGCAAGGAAATGAAACAAATCAATCCTAAAGAAAATCAACCTTGAATATTCATTGGAAGGACTGATGCTGAAGCTGAAACTACAATACTTTGGCCACCTGAAAGCCAACTCTTCGGAAAAGACCCCGATGCTGGGAAAGATTGAAGGCAGGAGGAGAAGGGGATGACAGAGAATGAGATGGTTGGATGGCATCACCGACCCAATGGACATTAGTTTGAGCAAACTCTAGGAGATAGTGGAGGACAGGGGAGGCTGGCATGCTGCAGTCCATGGGGTCGCAAAGAGTCCAACATGGATTAGTGACTGAAAAACAGAGGTGTTGGTGAGAACTGAATCCTGTTTACAACATTACATGTCTGATCATGGGAAGAATATTCCACAGACAAGCTTCCAGTTCCTTCCAGCAAGCCTGGCCCACATGTTCCAGGGTCAGGCAGAGCAGGACATACACTGTGATGTGATGTCTAGCCCTGCATTTTGCTATCACAATGCCTGGCAGAGCAAGTGTTAGGACTATTCCTGGAAGCCATTGCTATGGAACTGTGTGTCGAAGAGGCCATTTTTCATGAAAGAGCTGGTAGCGTCACTCAGAATATTAGTGACAAATACTGGTCTACATCCTCATATGGCAACTTTGTTAGCCTCTTGTTCTTTCCTAAGTGTGTATACATATGAACTCAGATCCTTTCAACTTTCTATTGATATTTTTGGCTTCCTCTGTATTTCTCCAAATCCTTTCTGAGTTGAGAAACCCAGGAAAGAACATAGATCTCTCCTAAGCATGATGTTCCTGCTGCTTTTAATGGAAAGATTACCCCCGTAGTTCTATAGGCATATCAGAGGACACATTTCTGCCAAATACAGCAGATACAGTCATCAAAAGGACATTTAGAAAGTGTTTTTACTGAAAACTCATTCAAGACTTTCAAAGGTAAAAGAGAAATAAAAGTATGATCCTTAAAGCTAATGTAACATTTTGCCTACAAACTTGGCAAAATTTGCCGACAAACGATGACAATTCTTGAATGATTAACCATAAATTAATGATTCTGCACTTAAATTTTGGTATAAGATCTTGGAGTTTTAAGGAAAACATAGTTGAAACCACTAATCTTGAAACCGATAATTACATGACATGCTTTGCTTCCTTTACTGAAATTTGTCAGTGGTTTTATAACTGAAAACATTGCTAAATATGGAAGCAGGCACAAATTCAACACACAGAATTGCTTAATGTCATTTCTTCTCCTAACAAGCTTAGTGAGAAATGAAAAGAAGAAAGAAATTTCGTATTTCCATGCTTCCTCCAAGCGAAGCAGGAGAACTGTAACAGACTCCATGCTTTAGTGAGCACTCCATTACCTCATTTTGCTAAGAATCAAATCATAAAGGACATCTGTGCTCAATAGCTCCTCGCCCATACCAGCAACCTGCCACCAGCAGTGAAAGAACTCGGCCATGCCAGAAAGAACCGTTCTGGCTTCAAACAGACTGTTACCATGAAGCTTAGGTGTATATACTACCAAAGATGATTAATGCAAAAAAAAAAAAAACATAAATAAAATGGGTAGCAGTTGATCTTCTGTTAATCAAATGGTTAGGAAGCCTCCATTAGATTGAATTTTCCAGTTTAAGTGATGGGAAGGCCCGGCACTGTTTTTATGAGACCCTGCTGCGGGCTGATGCTTTTCAATGATTTTTAAACCATGCTCTTTTTTAAAAACACAATATGTTTGTCAGAGTGCCTTTGCATTCTTTTTATTTGTGTGTATTTTTTTTGCTGTGCTGGGTCTTGGTTGCTGCATACTGACTTCTCTCTATTGAGGCGAGCAGGGGCTCGTCTCTAACGTGCAGGCTCCTGGTGTTGCGGAGGCTCCTCGTGTTGTGCAGGCTCCCCGTGTTGAGGGGCAGGGCTCCGGGCACACAGGCTTTGGTAGCTGTGCTGCACAGGCTTAGTTGCCCCATGGCATGTGGACTCTTCCGGACCAAGGATCAAACCTGTGTCCCCTGCATTGGCAGCCAGACTCATAACCACTGGGCCACCAAGGAAGACCAAACCAGCTTCTTCCCTGATGAACAGCAAAATCTCTCCCACTTTTCAGCATTCATCCAGAGGTCTTGCTCTTGTCTTCCTAATGAAATCACTGAGAGACAGAGGAAAGTTTGTTTTCTTATATAAAAGACCTTTCCTTCCACCTTCCTGAAGGAGTTTACATCACAAAAATAATGACTTTGGGTGGTGTCTCAGTTTTAAAATTTGTGTAATATTAAATACATTATTTTCATACACTCTCTGGCAGAATATGGTATGTCCTCCAGGGAAAGAGTGTCTCTGCCCACTCTCCACCCACATGGGAGAAACACTGCTCTAAGACTAAATAATTCCAATTTTCTGCTTTAGTAAATAGGATGGAGAGAACATAATTGAATTCCCATTTAGCACTTAGCATCTAATAGTGCCTCAGGCTCTGGATGATAAACTTGACTCTTCATTCTAGCTCTAGAGCTGCAGATTTACAAGAGAGGAAAGCTTGACTGGAAGGTGCACCATGAGCCAGGAAACTCCAGGGTGCCCCTCTCCAGTTTTGTTTTGTTTTTAAAGTCCCTATTAGCATGATCATGGTTCCGAATTGAAACTTGAAAGTATCTAGGCTACACCATGCAGTTCTGTCTTTGGTGTTTTTCCCCCCAAAGCATCTTCTATCATTTACGCTTTAACCTCTGAGCCACCAGGGAAGCCCATAAAGAAAAAAGCTAATCTCATTTTTACCCACTGGATTGAAACCTTCCTATGTTTGCAGACAAGGGACGGTTTTCTCATGTTGGTACTTGCCCGGGCTCTGGATATTAACTGCCGTAATTCTTCTCATACGCTCCTGGCAATTAATCCCTCATGTAATATGCATAGTTTAATGCCCTTCTACTGCCTGACCTCCACTCTCACATCTCCCCAGGCTAATTCCTCGCTAACACCTGGACTCTGCCTTCTGATTTTAAGATACATTGAACTTAGGAAACAAAAATAGGACAGGATAGAAGCGTCTCATTTTCATTCCACCTTTTCATGGCCTTTTGAGTTTCACCTTGAAATTAATTAAGAGAGGACAGTAAGGTGAAATCGCACCATTTCATCTGGGTACTATACCCTGCTTCCCCTTTATGCTGACTCCTGAAACATCAGGATTTCAGACATATTTGAACAGTAGTTAAAGATCACAGCAAGTCACAGAGTTCCTTGGTCATCCAAAAATGTCTTTCTCCTTCCTCCTCAATTTTTCTACTTATTAGTGGAGAAGACAATGGCAACCCACTCCAGTACTCCTGCCTGGAAAATCCCATGGACAGAGGAGCCTGTTGGGCTGCAGTCCATAGGGTCGCTTAAGAGTCGGACATGACTGAGCAGCTTCACTTTCACTTTTCACTTCCATGCATTGGAGAAGGAAATGGCAACCCACTCCAGTGTTCTTGCCTGGAGAATCCCATGGACAGGGGCGCCTGGTGGGCTGCCGTCTACGGGGTTACACAGAGTCGGACACAACTGAAGCGACTTAGCAGCAGCAGCAGCAGTATATAAAACTATTGTCATGGTGTTAAATTACCAAAGAAGGACATAGATTTTAAAAAATGTTCATGAGATGGGGATGTATGTTTGACTCTGGGTGGATAATAGAAAAGAGGTTTTGTACAGCAGATCCTGTATCCCACAAGAAGGCTTGACATCATTATAGTAAAAGTGTGTGTGTGTGCTCTCTTGAGTCTGACCCTTTTCAGTCCCATGGACTGTAGCCCACCATGCTCCTCTGTCCATGGAATTTTCCAGGCAAGAACACTGGAATGGGTTACGATTTCCTTGTAAAAATACTCATCTCTTTGCTTCAGTCTCAACTATGTCATCAAGTTTTATAATATTATCAGTTAAAAACTAGTATTAAAAAAAAAAAATAATAGATCCAATGGAGTCCAACAAGTTCATTTAGGCCTGTTACTAGGGGGAGTATTGCAGCTGGTTACACTGGAAACTGTGTAAATAAAGCAACTAATAAAAACATAAATGAAGTATGAATATGCACCATTCCAAACCAAGAAAGAATCTAGTACACAATCAGACTGAGTATGACTTCTAAAAAGGCACAAGTGTGACGACATACAATTTTTTTAATTGAACAATTAAACAATTGCTTTACAATGTTATGTTAATTTCTGTTGTACATGAAGTGAAACAGCTATGCTGCTCAGTAACCAAGTCGTGTCTGACTCTTTGCGACCTCATGGACTGCAAAAAATGGTACAGATGGACCTATCTTCAGGACAGGAAAAGAGATTCATACATAGGGAATGGACCTGTGACACAGCAGAAGAATGGGAGAGTGGGATGAATGGGAGATTAAGGTTGGCATATATACACTACCACAGGATTCCCAAATGGCTCAGTGGTAAAGAATCGCCTGCAAAGCAGGAGACACAAGAGATATAGGTTTGATCCCTGGGTCAGGAAGATCCCCTAGAGGAGGAAATGGCAACCCACTATGGTATTCTTGCCTGAGAAATCCCATGGACAGAGGAGCCTTGCGGGCTACAGTGCATGGGGTTGCAAAGAGTAGGACATGACTAAGCATATATACTACCATACGAAAAATAGCTAGCTAGTGGGAACACACTGTATAGCACGGGGAGCTCAGCTTGGTGATGTGAAGACCTAGAGGATGGGGGGTGAGAGGGAGGCTCAAGAGGGAGGGGTATATATATATATAGCTGATTCCACTTTCATTAGGATAATACAAAGCAAAACCATGAGATACCACCTCACACCTGTCAGAATGGCTGTTCCCTGATCCACATTGTTGTATGGCTGAAGCCAACATAATATTGTAAAACAATGACCCTCTAATTAAAAAGAGCTGCATACTCCCTCCACCCCTCCAAAAAAGTTAATGAATAACAAGTGTTAGCAAGGATTTGGAGAAAAGGGAACGCTTGCTAACTGGCGGTGAAAATATAAATTGGTACAGCCAGTATAGAAAACTGTACATGAGTTCCTTGAAAAGTTAAAAATGCATTCACCATATGGTCCAGCAACCCCTCTTCTGGATACATATCCAAAAAGAATGAAACCAGTATCGCAGAGGAATGTCTTCACTCCTATGCTCAGTGCTGCATGGTTTGGATAGATAGATATAGATATAGACATATAGATACATCCTATATCTCCTTTCTCTATTCATTTGTGTGTGTATATATGTATATATATATACATGAGCTTCCCTGGTGGCTCATTTGGTAAAGAATCTGCCTGCGGTGCAGGAGACCCAGGTTTGATCCCTGGGTCAGAGAGATCCCCTAGAGAAGGGAAAGGCAACCCACTCCAGTATTCCTGACTGGAAAATCCCATGAATAGAGGAACCTGGTGGGCTACAATCCATGGGTTCACAAAGAATCAGACACGACTTAGTAACTAAACCATATACTTATATATATATATATATATAAATATATATATATATATGTATGTACATATGTGTGTTATATATATATATATATATATATATACCATACTTATATATACATACACATGGGCATCCCAGGTTATGCAGTGGTATAGAATATGCCTGCCAGTGGAGGAGACCCAGGTTCAATCCCTGGAAGATCTTCTGGAGTAGGAAACAGCAACCCACTCCAGTATTCTTGTCTGGAAAATTCCACAGACAGAGGAGCCTGGTAGGCTACAGTCCATGGGGTTGCAAAGAACAGGACACGACTGAGCGACTGAGCATGCACACACATACACACACAGACACACATACATATATATACATTATTATATATATATATGTATTCGTTCATGAAAAATAAGGGAATCTTACCATTGACAACAAGATGTATAAACTTGGAGGTCACCATGCTAGTCGAAATAAGCCAGACACAGAAAGACACATATGCTCTCACTTACGTGTGGAATCCAAGAAGGCAAGCCTCGCAGGAACGGCAAGGACAACAGAGACTGCCAGAACTGGGGGAGGAGGAGACGGAGACTTACTGTTCACTGCGCGCAAAGTTTCAGTTACACAAGATGAGTGCCTTCTAGAGATCCACCGTACAGGCGTTTGCCTATCGTTAATACCACTGTATTAGATCCTTGATTTTTGGTAAGAGAGAAGGCCATACGTGTTCTCACCATGCCCCAAAATTGACAACATGTAAAACAATTATCTTTCAACTAAAAAATTAATTAATTAAAAAATTGGTAATGACGTGAAGATGAAGAATATATTAATTAACTTGATTGTGGTAGTCATTTCACATTGTACATGTATATCACAATGTACAATGTATGTCAAAATATCACATTGCAAACTTTAAATATATGTACTTTTTATTTGCAATCACACCTCAATAAACCTGAAAAAAAGAAAAATACTGCATATAATACCCTGCTGTATGAGCACGGGTTTTTGTTAGCTAAGACAGTGGCCATATAATGTGCATTATCCATCCACCTGCTGTATTACAGAGTAGAAGCTTGCTGACTACAAGGACTTCATCATCATAAGCAACTCTATCTTTCCAGTTGCTGTCGGAGTGATTTGCATTTACATTCACACATCTGTCCATCTGCCAATCAGGAAATAAGCAGAGGAGACAAAATGGGGGGAGATTATTTTTGTGTATGGTGTTATGAATGTTCTAATTTCATTTCTTTTACATGTTGTCCGGTTTTCCAGCACCATTTTTTGAAGCTAGTGTCTTTTCCCCACTGTATGTTCTTGACTCCTTTGACATACATTAGGTGACCATAGGTGCAGGAGTTGATCTCTGAGCTTTCTATCCTGTTTTGTTGACCCAATCTTTGTTTTTGTGCCAGTACCAAACTGTCTTGATTACTGTAGTATAGTCTGAAGTCAGAGAGCCTGATTCCTTCGGCTCTTTTTTTTTCTTTCCTCAGCCATAAAAAGGAATGAAAATGGTTCATGTGTAGAGACGTGGATGTACCTTGAGCCTGTCACACAAACTGAAGTCAGAGAGAGAAAAACGCATGTCATATATTAATGCGTCAATGCAGAATCTAGAAGAACTGGTGCAGATGAACCTATTTACGGGGCAGGAATGGAGAGGTGACGTAGATAATGGACAGGCAGACACAGGTTGGGGGGATGAACTGGGAGGCTGGGACTGATGTCTGTGCACTGCCTCGTATAGAACAGACAGCTAGTGGGACCCTGCTGTGCAGCACCAGAGCTCAGCTTGGCACTCTGGGATGACCTGGAGAATGGGATGGGGGTGGGGGGGGGCGTGGAGAGAGAGGCCTGAGAGGGAGGGGACATATGTATCCATAGAGCTGATTCACTCTGTTATACAGAAGACTCTAACACAACACCGTAAAAGCTTATAAAAAAAAAAATTCCCTAATTAAAAAGAAAAAGGAAAAAAATCTGTTCCAACTGGCTTGGCTTTCTCACAGAGACTGCAAAGCTAACTTGGACAGATTTCTTTTAGTACTTTAATGAAAACTCAGCAATGGCCACAGGACTGGAAAAGGTCAGTTTTCATTCCTATCCCAAAGAAAGGCAACACAAAAGAATGCTCAAACTATCGCACAATTGCCCTCATCTCACACGCTAGTAAAGTAATGCTCAAAATTCTCCAAGCCAGGCTTCAGCAATACATGAACTGTGAACTTCCAGATATTCAAGCTGGTTTTAGAAAAGGCAGAGGAACCAGAGATCAAATTGCCAACATCCGCTGGATTATCAAAAATGCAAGAGAGTTCCAGAAAAACATCTACTTCTGCTTTATTGACTATGCCAAAGCCTTTGACTGTGTGGATCACAATAAACTGTGGAAAATTCTGAAAGAGATGGGAATACCAGATCATCTGACCTGTCTCTTGAGAAACCTGTATGCAGGTCAGGAAGCAACAGTTAGAACTGGACATGGAACAACAGACTGGTTCCAAATAGGAAAAGGAGTACATCATGGCTGTATATTGTCACCCTGCTTATTTAACTTATATGCAAAGTACATCATGCAAAATGCTGAGCTGGTAGAAGCACAAGCTGGAATAAAGATTGCTGGGAGAAATATTCATAACCTCAGATATGTGGATGACACAACCCTTATGGCAGAAAGTGAAGAGGAACTAAAAAGCCTCTTGATGAAAGGGAAAGAAGAGAATGAAAAAGTTGGCTTAAAGCTCAACATTCAGAAAACTAGGATGATGGCATCTGGTCCCATAATTTCATGGCAAATAGATGGGGAAACAGTGGAAACAGTGTCAGACTTCTTATTTTGGGGCTCCAAAATCACTGCAGATGGTGACTGCAGCCATGAAATTAAGACGCTTGCTCCTTGGAAGGAAAGTTATGGCCAACCTAGACAGTATATTGAAAAGCAGAGACATTACTTTGCCAACAAAGGTCCGTCTAGTCAAGGCTATGGTTTTTACAGTAGTCATATATGAATGTGAGAGTTGGATGGTGAAGAAAGCTGAGCGCCGAAGAACTGATGCTTTTGAACTGTGGTGTTGGAGAAGACTCTTGAGAGTCCCTTGGACTGCAAGGAGATCCAACCAGTCCATCCTAAAGGAGATCAATCCTGGGTGTTCATTGGAAGGACTGATATTGAAACTGAAACTCCAATACTTTGGCCACCTCATGTGAAGAGTTGACTCATTGGAAGAGACCCTAATGCTGGGAAGGATTGGGGGCAGGAGGAGAAGGGGATGACAGAGGATGAGATGGTTGGATGACATCACCAACTCAATGGACATGGGTTTGGGTGGACTCTGGGAGTTGGTGATGGACAGGGAGGCCTGGTGTGCTGCAATTCATGGGGTTGCAAACAGTCGGACAGGACTGAGTGACTCAACTGACTGAAGTCAAAAACTTCATTTATTTTCAAACTTTTGTAACACCCTTGCATAAATGCAGGCACCACCTCAGGGATCAGGATAGCTTATTAATTAAACTTCACACTCCTGTCTGGTTGCTAAAATCATAGAGCCAGCTCAAGCTACAAAACCTGCTTCATCAGTAGGTTATTTCCCATAACACTAGAGGCACAACTAAACCACCTTTTATAACTTCTTGAAGATTTCATCCTCAGTTACTCAGTGCAACAAAAATATTTCACTTTACTCGGGCTAGACCTTTCCACCCTCTTTTACTTCAAATGAGGGCTTCGCTTGTGGCTCAGCTGGTAAAGAATTCACCTGCAATGCGGGAGACCCGGGTTCCATCCCTGGGTTGGGAAGACGCCCTGGGGAAGGAAAAGGCTACCCCCTCCAGTATTCTGGCCTGGAGAATTCCATGGACTGCATAGTCCATGGGGTCACAAAGAGTCAGACACGACTGAGCGACTTTCACTTTTACTTTACTTCAAATGAATTTCTTTCTGAGATACCTTTTCAAGCTCTCCATTTTAAGTCACTTGTTAAAAAAAACAAACTCCCCAAAGTAAACCAGCTGTTCTCGTTCAGTTTATGGCTAGAGCTACCTGAGCACCCTGTCCTCTGGCAGTCTCTCTTCTGCCTCCCTTTTCCTTGCTTATCATCACAGTGATCATCTTTTAACTGGTCCACCAGAGACAACCTGGAATCTAGGGAGGGCAGGTCGTTGTCCTCTTCCCTCAGTGTCTAACGCTGGCTCTGTGATGGTTTCCAGCGGCTTCCTGACAGGTTTGGAAGGCGCCGTCTCAGGGAGACCCATTTTTAATAGCTGAACAACATGAATGAAACCAAGAGATGGGATCATAGAGAGACAAGTTATACTCCAACTAAATGAAAATATGATACCACTCTCAGAAGTCAGTCTCCAATTTTACATAAAATTCTGCTGAGACCATACTTGGTCAGACTTTAGCAAAACGTGGAAGATCATTGAAAAGAAAATGTCAAGAAAAGATTTATTGTATATTCACCAGTAGACTTGATTTAATATTTGAAAAGTAGGAAATATGATTTGCAACGAAACCACCTGAACTCACCCTGCCCGACAACGATACCCTCTCGTTCACAAGTGAAAGTCACTCAGTCACGACTGAGACCTCATGGATTGTGGCTGCCAGGCTCCCCTGTCCATGTGGTTCTCCAGGCCAGAATACTGGAGCGGGTAGCCTTTCTCTTCTCCAGGGGATCTTCCCCACCCAGGGGTTGAACCCAGGTCTCCCACATTGCAGGCAGATTCTCTACCATCTGAGCAACCAGGGGAGCCCTGTTTACAAGTAGAGAATACAAGTTTTATAGGACAATTTGTAACTTACAAGGGGCCTTCACAGAAATCATTACATGACCTATCAGATGGATAAAGTATTCTTAGGTCCATTTCTGTGATTAGGAACCTGAGCTCAGCCTTACTTCCTCAAGATCACAGAGGTCATTAATGAGGGAGTCAGGCTCTAATCTTGTCTTCTCACTCTTGATTTCTTACCGTTTTCTTCCCAGTGACCCTCAAACTGATGTTTGCCACTACTTGTTTCATAAAAATTAAGCACTTGACTGTTCTGGTCGTTCAAGATCAGTCCAAGGCCCTTACCAGGTCCTGTTCCCTTAGTCCCTCCAAGTTTGAGGGGAATGATGTCAACTGTCCCGTCACATTCTAAATATGAAACAGATCAATAAAGCACATAGTTTTACTTTTATTACCATTATAGCCACTTTGTCTATGGAGGGTGCTCAGCAAGAATACGTTTTCATACATTTTATAAAATATTTTCTTCTATTATAAATATTTTATGTAACTTTTTATTTTATAAATATTTTCTTCATTTCCTGTTTTGGTCTAGTGATGGACTTTTAGCAGGGGCAAGAGAATCAGTCCATTCTCATCCTATACAATGAAACAGTCACAAAATCTTTCACCTGCTTTAGAGTCTACTAAAACCCCAGTGTGTGCTCAGTGCTCAGCTGCTCAGTCGTGTCTGACTCTCTGTGACCCCATGGCCTATAGCCCTCCAGGCTCCTTTGCCCATGGAATTAACCAGGCAAAAATACTGGAGTGGGTTGCCATTTCCTCCTCCAGGGAATCTCTTGGACTCAGGGATAGAACCCGAATCTTTCGTGTCTCCTGCACTGGAGATTCTTTACCACTGACCCACCTGGAAAGCCCAATTCTACAACTGCAGAGAAAGACTTGAATCTCCATCCACCATCCCTCCTCTGCTAATAGCTTCCTCTATTTGTAACATAATATATTCAAATTCCCTTGTGGCTCAGATGTTAAAGAATCTACCTGCAATGCAGGAGACCCCGGTTTGATCCCTGGGTCAGGAAGATCCCATAGAGAAGGGAATGGCAACCCATTCCAGTATTCTCGCCTGGAAAATCCCATGGATGAGGCACCTGCTGGACAAGAGTCCATGGGGTCACAACGAGTTGGACACAACTGAGCGACTAACATAAAATGCCCCAGCCTTTGCCTAATTCCTGATTTACTGTTTACTTAGCATAGAGTCTCTAAGCAACCTAAAGTTGCTTATATTATTTCTGGCCTCTTAAACCACCACTCTCTGCCTTGGCTACATACTCAAAATCTGAATAAAACACAGTGCCAGCCTTCTTAGGACTTACATTAAAAATAGAACTCATTCTATAGATTCAATGCAATTCCTATCAAGCTACCAGAGGTCTTTTTCAAAGAATTAGAACAAATAATTTCTCAATTTGTATGGAAATACAAAAAACAATGTTAAGCCAAAGCAATCTTGAGAAAGAAGAATGGAACGGGCGGAATCAACCTACCGGACTTTAGGCTATACTACAAATCCACAGTCATTAAGACAGTATGGTACTGGCACAAAGACAGAAACATAGATCAATGGAACAGAATAGAAAGCCCAGAGATAAATCCACGCATCTATGGACACCTTATCTTTGACAAAGGAAGCAAGAATATACAATGGAGAAAAGACAACCTCTTTAACAAGTGGTGCTGGGAAAACTGGACAGCCACATGTAAAAGAATGAAACTAGATCACTTTCTAACACCATACACAAAGATAAATTCAAAATGGATCAAAGATCTAAGCATAAGACCAGAAACTATAAAACTCCTAGAGGATAACATAGGCAAAACACTCTCTGCCATAACCCAAAGCGGGATACTCCATGACCCACCTCCCAGAATATTGGAAATAAAAACACGAATAAACAAATGGGACCTAATTAAAATTAAAAGCTTTTGCACAACAAAGGAAACTATAAGCAAGGTGAAAAGACAGCCTTCAGAATGGGAGAAAATAATAGCCAATGAAGCAACAGACAAACAATTAATCTCAAAAATTTACAAACAACTCCTGCAGCTCCATTCTAGAAAAATAAACAACCCAATTAAAAAGTGGGCCAAAGAACTTAACAGACATTTCTCCAAGGAAGATATAAAAATGGCTAACAAACACATGAAAAGATGCTCAACATCACTCATTATCAGAGAAATGCAAATCAAAACTACAATGAGGTACCACTTTACACCAGTCAGAATGGCTGCCATCCAAAAGTCTACAAGCAATAAATGCTGGAGAGGATGTGGAGAAAAGGGAACCCTCTTACACTGTTGGTGGGAATGCAAACTAGTACAGCCACTATGGAAAACAGTGTGGAGGTTCCTTAAAAAACTGCAAATAGACCTGCCATATGACCCAGCAATCCCACTGCTGGGCATATACACTGAGGAAACCAGAATTGAAAGAGCCACGTGTACCCCAATGTTCATCGCTGCTTTGTTTACAATAGCCAGGACATGGAAGCAACCTAGATGCCCATCAACTGACGAATGGATAAGAAAGCTGTGGTACATATACACAATGGAATATTACTCAGCATTAAAAAAATTCATTTGAGGCAATTCTACTCAGATGGAC
>ML661325.1:16882345-16946968 GCA_007570785.1 Antilocapra americana | reverse complement strand
TCCAGAGTGAAGTAAGCCAGAAGCAAAAACAACAATATAGTATATTAACGCATATATATGGAATTTAGAAAGACGGTAACGAGAACCCAACATACGAGACAGCAAAAGGAACGCAGATGTATAGAATAGACTCGTGGACTTTGTGGATGAGGGTAAGGGTGGGATGATATGGGAGAAGGGCATTGAAGCATGTTAATTTTCATATGTCTAATCAATCGCCAGCCCAGGATTGATGCTCGGGGCTGGTGCAGCGAGATTTCCCGGGGGGGGGGGGGGGGGAAAGGGGGGGGGGGGTTCCGGAGGGGAAGCATATGTAAACCCATGGTGATATCATGACAATGTATGGCAAAAACAATTAAAAAATTTAAAAAAATAAAAAAAATAGAACTCATGATGAAGGCAAATTTTGTGTTTATTTTTTGAGTCTATACAGTGCCTGATACCATAGACTACATTTGTTGTTGTTACTGTTTTGTCACTCAGTCATTTCCAACTCTTTGTGACCCCACGGACTGTAGCACATCAGGCTCCTCTGCCCATGGGATTTCCCAGGCAAGAATACTAGAGTGGGTTGCCATTTCCTCCCCCTCTGGGGAATATCCCCAACCCAGGGACTGAACCCGCATCTTCTGCATTGGCAGGCAGATTCTTTACCACTATGCCAGGGAAGCACTATAGACTACACTTTAATGTACTAAATTAGCATTTATTAAATTGAATTATAATTATGACAAGAGTCAGGAATGCACATTCTGATAAAATGCTCATTTTAATCACTGCTTCCAGGGAAATACAGGATAACTGGTAGCAGGAAGAGAACTGACGATAATATCTAAAGGTAACCAGAAATGTCTCAAATGTCTCTCATTATTGAGTTGCCTCATTTGTAAAGAAATGTCTCTACACATGAGATAAAGAGTCATGAAACATAACGGGCTAATTAGCCACTTTTAAATAAGTTTTAAACAGGGTTTTCCGTGTTTTTTTTTTTTTTCAGAAATCCAGTTCAGTTTTTGTTCAGCCACTTTTTTTTTTTTTTCATTTTTGGTCACTGAATCCACCTAACACTTATAAGCTTTTTCCATTCAATGAACCAAAATTTCTTTCTAAAAAGTTTTGAACTAGTTTTCAAGTGGGTTAGTTGCTGTCCTCAATGCTTCATATTTTTCCATTACTCTTTAGCAAAATTGCCACATTAGTTTTACATTTTGTGGTTCAAACACCAAATGATCTCATGGGTTAGTTCTATCATTTCCAAGTTACAGATGGAGAAACTGAGGCTCATGGCACCTAAATAGCTTCATAGGTGGCTTTAAGAAGGAATCTTATTGAAGATGATAACTGGATGGAGATTTATGTTGAGGTTTGACAGAAAACAGCAAAATTCTGTAAAGCAGTTATCCTACAACAAAAATAAATAAATTTTAAGAAAGAGAAAGATGATGAGCAGAGCAGACAAACATTCCAGGTGCAAGGAAGAGCCATTCAAGCCTAAATGGAAGTGCAGAGCTGTGAGAGGACCTGGCTGGCCCAGGACCTTTAATTTGGGGGGAACTCTCATCTGCCACCATCATCCTGGAGCTGTTTCACATTTCTAAGGACAACCTTTCCTCTGGTGAAATATAATAGGTGTGTAACATTTTATAAAGGAAATAAAGAAAATACTTCTTTACTCTGTAAACTTCTCTCCCTCTGACTCTTCTTCTCTCTAATACTTTTTTACCCTTGACTCTGACCCAAGTTTTAAAATTACCAATACACAATGTGTTAGTATTTTGCTTCTTGTAGCTATGAGTGCATGTTAAGTCACTTAAGTCGTGTCCTACTTTTTACAACACTGCAGACTGCAGCCCACCAGGCTCCTCTGTCCATGGGATTTCCCAGGCAAGAATCCTGGAGTGGCTTGCCTTGCCCTCCTCCAGGGGATCTTCCCAACAAGGAATTGAACCTGTGTCTCCTAAGCCTCCTGCATTAGCAGGCAGGTTCTTTACCACTAGCACCAGCCACCTGGAAGGCCCTTCCTGTCACTAACACGCTCTGTAACTTGGCTGATAGGCAGCTACAAAGTCAAAATAACACCTCCTCCATATGGCTGTTGTGAGAACTAAACAAGGTGATGTGTGAAGTCACCCAGATAGTGCCCTGCACACACACACACACACACACACACACACACAGAAGTGTAGTTTGGGGCTGGTATGGATAAAATTGGCTGTATTTGGCCATTCTTGACATTCTTCTTCCTCCTGACTTTTCATAGCCCTGCTAACATCTTTGACATAAAAACTGTCTACAGTAGCCATTCCAGCCTAAAAGAGAGAATGCAACCAGCAACTGGAGACTCTAGGCAGTAACTTTCAATAATCCTGTTCTTAAAGCAGTAGCTACGAATCTAAATTCAACCAGCTGTTTTCAGAAATTGAGAAGCATTTTCTATTTCTCTCCAGAATCATGTCTTTGCCCAAAATACATGTTGAAAATTATGTGCAGGCAATTGTGTTGGAGCAAATGGCTTAAATTTTTAAAACTTCCCTCCTGATGCATCAGCTAAGCCATTGGCACCAAGGGCAAACCTGGACTTCTTTCTAGGAGCCTAGTTTAAACCATAATCTCCTTACTCTAAGAGAGGAGTCGTTCCCATCCCATGAACTGCTGAGAACGACTTTGTTCTAAACCGAGTCTGGTGCCCCGGCTGTTTTGTACGGGGAACTTAACAGCTCAGATCATTTCTGTATGGAGTATATGCTGGGAGTTGACAGGAATAGAAACAATCAGGTAGCAAAAATCAGTCCAAGCAAACCTAAAGTGAGGAAGCACTGCTGGGCTGCAAAAGGGGGTACACCAAGGGGAAGGAAAAGGGTCAGATGGGAAGTTTAGTCCAGTGACCAAGAGGCAAGTCAAGAGCCATGAGGTCAAGAGGGAGACCGGAGCAGCAGCCGCAGAAGTAGCAGATGGAGGTTTGATGGTGCAAGGTCTGCCCACCAAGGGCAAGAGTGGCCTGAGGTTAGTATCCGAGACATCTGCTGAATGAAAGCTTCTGGAATCCAGAGGACAAAGCTTTCGATGGCCAACTAGCCAAAGGCCTACTCGCTACAAAATATAAAGGGGAATTTTCAGTTTTCATCTCTCTGACCTTTGTCTTTTGGTTATCTGACCACATTAGTCAAAGGATTAAGATCACTTCTTGGTTTCTTGGATACTGAGGTATTCATGATTAGATCCTGGCCTTTCCTTGACAGCTCTTTTAGCCAGTCTGCCAGCTTCCAAGTATCGGTGTTTCCTTCCCATTCCCTCTGGATAATCTTGTTCCCTCCATGTTTTATTCACCACCTATCTACAAATACCCTGCACGCAAATTAGTATCTTGACCTCGCTCTCAGCCCTGAATGCCAGCCCCAGGCGTCACGTGTTTCAAGGGCAGTGTGGGCACATTTCATTAGCTCCAGCCCAGAATCAATAACTAATCATTTTGTTCTCTCCCTGCTTCTCCTGCGCACTCCCCTCCCCTCGTGCCCTGACCCTTTTCCCTTCCTTTCCTTCCTTGTTGCCCCTCACACACATACACTCATGCACGCATGCCTGCTCACTCTTTGCTACCTCAAGGACTGCAGCCCACCAGTCACCTCTGTCCATGGAATTCTCCAGGCAAGAACACTGGAATGGGCTGCCGTTTCCTCTTTCAGGGGATCTTCCCGACCCAGGGATTGAATGTGCATCTCCTTCATCTCTTGCATTAGCCGATGCATTCTTTATCACTGGGCCACCTGGGAAGCCCATACATACACTTATACACAGCTGCAAACACCTACAAAGACAGAAGCTCAATTTAGTATCAAACAGTGCTTCTTAAGCAGTAGACACATCAGTCATCTGGGTATGTGGCTACAATTCAGATTCGGATTTAGTAAACCTGGGCTTGGGCCCCAGATTCTGAATGTCTGTCATCTCACAGGTTTTACTGACGTTGCTGGTCCCTGGGCCATTCTTGAGTCACAAGGGTAGACAGGGGGTAGGTCACCTAAGTTAGAGCAGCGCCTCTGTCACTGCCTCACTTCAGACCCTGTTAGTTCACTTTCCTGGTTGGGGTCAGTGTCTCAATCTGCAAAACGAGACAACTAGACCCCACAGATGCTGAGGTTCCTATCCATTCTTAATAGTATGGGTGGAGAGCTGAAATCTAGTAGCTTGGCTAACAAGATGTACCCCATTTCTGTGTTGTGAACCCTATGAAAAACTAACCAGGATTTAGTAGCAATGCTAAACTAAACTAAGATAGAGTAGTGCTACTGAGGTGTTCAGAGCACTGTCTGCAATAGATATGGGTCCAGAAAGCACAGATTCTTAAAGGCATTAGGCCCGGGGCAAAACTGGCACTGTTAAAATACAGTGCTATTTTGTGAAATAATAACAGTTTGAAATTACTTCTTTTCACAATGGGTCTTTAAATCAAATGATAGCCATCAGAAAGACATTAGACCCAAAGATGAAGTTATTCAGAGGCTAATGGTTATTTCTAAGGCCTGAAGCAAGATGTTTAGAGACGTTCTATATTTTTCAGCGGTAGGTAGATGACACGCAAGCCCTATACTGGTTTTTATTTTCCTCTGGTAGTGGAGTATAGAAGAAATAGGACAAGGTGTGAAACAATAAGATTGGGGTTCAAGTATAAATTTGGCCTCTTACCAACTGTTTCTTGTCTCGTGCATGCTCAGTTGTGTCAGACCGTTTGCAACCCCATGGACTACAGCCCGCCGGGCTCCCCTGTCGGTGGGATTTCCCAGGCAAGAACACTGGAGCGGGTAGCCATTCCCTTCTCCAGAGGATTTTCCTGACCCAGGGATGGAACCAGCATCTCCTGCACTCAGTTGAGCTCAGTTCAGTCACTCAGTCGTATCTCTTTGCAACCCCATGGACTGCTTGCCTGTCCATCCCCAACTCCCGGAGCTTGCTCAAACTCATGTCCATCAAGTCAGTGATGTCATCCAACCATCTCACCCTCTGTCTTCCCCTTCTCCTCCTGCCCTCAATCTTTCCCAGCATTAGGGTCTTTTCCAATGAGTCAGCTCTTCGCATCAGGTAGCCAAAGTATTGGAGCTTCAGCTTCAGCATCAGTCCTTCCAATGAACATTCAGGACTGACTTCCTTTAGGATGGATCTCCATGCAGTCCAAGGGACTCTCAAGAGTCTTCTCCAACACCATCCCCTGTTTACCAACTGTGTAACCTTGATCACAGTGCATGAATGTCCATTTCCTCAGTGATAAAATGTAGATAGTAATAATGCATATGCTAGTATTTTGCTTTGGGGATCAAATTAACTAATGGGAACGAATACTTTACAAAATTTATAGAACATTAAAGAGATACCAGAAGAAGAGAGTAAGAGGGGGAAGATGGAGAGGAACAGTGGTACTTATTTTATGTAAAGAAGTTGAAAATAGATCACTTCCTATCACCACCTTCCTAAAAGCCTTTAATTGCCCCCATTGTTCACCAGAGGGTACATTCTTCAAGGACCCCTACAACCTGATCTCTGGCAGCATTTCTAGCCCAGTTTCTAATAACATTGCTCTCTATTGACAAGCGTCTGTGGGGTCTCATTGTTGAGTAAATGAGTGACATAGGAGTTACTAAATACTTCAGAGGTCTAAGAGGAACATAAAACCCATTTAGAACTGCCTGCCTGCCATGTTCCAAATGCTGTATTTTCCTTGCTGAACTTTTACAACCGCCCTATAGAGACTGAGTTTGGGCCTCATGGCCAATAAACATCAGAGCCAGAGGGTGAACCTCTGAATTATATTACACTTGATAATCCCTTCTGATTGCCTTGGTTCTACCAGCTAAAGATGAAGGGACAGAATCTGCTCCCCAATTCTGTTCAGTTCCCATTTATCCACTCTGCATCATCTGTTTGGCTTTTCAAAACAGTATTTTTTTTGAACTTTTCAAAGATTGGAAATGGAATTTATTTATTTTTCTTTATGCAGCAGTGAAGACAATATTTCTATCATGCTCCTCTGTCATTGGTTGATACAATATTTTCTTTAAAAACAACTAAAAGTAGTAACAATTATGTGTATACCCTTATATGCCTAGTCAAAGTTTTCTATGGTTATAGAATATCATGTGTTTGATCACTAATAGAATTGATTAACAACTACTGTTTGGGCACTGGTTGTACAAGAAAAGAGGAGAGATGCTAACTTGTTTACAATGATCTCATTTTAACTCACTGAACCCCCTCTACCACACTGAAAGGTCAATGTAGATTTTTAAAGGGGGCAGAGTTGTTCTTCAGCTCTCTCTACCATAGCGTCTTGTTCATTGCCTCTCAGGCAAATGTGCAATGTGTGTTCATTGAATCTAATTACTTTTAACACCAAATCAAAACCAAAGACTTAACTGTGAACTTCATGAAACTTTTAGCCTTCTTCAGGTGACTGCATGCTCAGTCGCTCAATCATGTCCAACTCTTTGCAAGGACATGGAGCCCACCAGGCTCCTTCTGTTCATGGGATTATCCCAGGTGGGTTGACCTTTCCTCCTCCAGGGGATCTTCCCAACTCAGGAATCGAACGCACATCTCCAGAAGCTCCTGAATTGGAAGGCAGATTCTTTACCACTGAGCCACCTGGGAAACCCTTTCTTCAGGTAAGACTTTTTAATTGATTCATCTAATCCAATGGTTCTTAACAGGGTAATTTTCTTTCCTCATTGTTAACGTATGGTGTGAGACGTTTTGCACAGCTAAGAATGGGCATCTAGTGGGGAAAAGCCAGGTTTGTGGCTCAGCATCCATATATGCAGGCTGGCCTCTAACAAGAGTTATTCAGTCCAGAATGTCAACAGTGCCAAGAATCAGGAACTTTGAATTCACTTTTCTCATATATAAATCTGGAAGTCCATGGTTTCCGAAACACAGTCTTTGAGTTGAAAGCACTCTCATCCAATGCTTGCATTTTCTTTCTAGCAAACCTATCAGCTGGCCCTAAGTGCCTACCCAAGCAGCTCATTTTCAGAGGCCAGAAATATATTGACTCTGGGGAAGCCCACCCATTTCTAGAACCACCCATTTTAATTTCTAATTGCACAAGCGTGGCTACGATTCTGCTCAGTGTAACAGCAAAGAAACCAGACTTGACTACTGTGGGCTGATAAAAGTACTGTTTAAAAAATTGCTCGTGACATTTTCCAAAAGCCTTTTCTTTAACATCCAGTCTCAGTTCACTAACTAAACCGTTTCTTCATCTCAGATGCAATTTTAAAAGCAAACTATTCCTGACTAATGGTTCTTAGAGAATCCTCAGAAATGTTAGTACCCTTCACTAACTCAGATCATCAGGGGAAAGCCATCTCAAATAAAGGAAGTTTCTAAAGTATGGCACAGCTCTAAAATTGCCTCTTTATTACTTTTAAATACTACTTTCATTCAGTCAGGCAATAAGCCCTTTTGTATTCCCAGGCTGAACTTTGAAAATGCAAAGATGGAATAGGGCAAAATCCCCATGCTTAAGGATCCACAGGCCATCAGAAGTGGCAAGCAGGCCACCTCTCGATTGTACTCAAGGAAAGCATTGAGGCAGAAGTCACCAGCTTGGGGTAGAGGGGCAGTTGGGGGAGAATTTACAGATAGCACTTGCTTAAGCTAGGATTTGGAGGACTTGTTACTTTTCTCAGGCAAACAGGAATAGCATATGCAAGCACTCTGAGTCTGAAGGAGTAGAGAGCATCAGGTGAATGATGAGGGAGAAAGTACCTCAAGGCCTGGGTGATGAGCAAATGACAAAGCGGGAGATTTTGTGGGTTCTCTTATGTGCCTTTCATAATTCCCTGATGACTCAGATGGTAAAGGATCTGCCTGCAATGCAGGTGACCTGGGTTCAATCCCTGGTTTGGGAAGATCCCTTGGAGAAAGAAATGGCAACACATTCCACTATCCTGGCCTGGAAAATCCCATGGAAAGAGGAGCCTGGTGGCTATAGTCCGTGGGGTTGCAGAGTCAGACAGGACTGAGTGACTAACACTTTCACTTTCACTTTATGTGCCTTGCTGGGGAGTATGGACTTTATCCTAAGGGCCTGAGAGCCAATGCATGGGAAGAGACAAGGTCAGAACTGACTCTTGGAAAGACTGCTGGCAAAAGCGAGAAGAACAGATTGGAGCTGGGAGAGACTGGCCTTCTAGAAGTATTTCAGTTTATCTAGATGTCGTAGCACAGAATACTCCTTCTTACTACAATGTTTGGGTGGGTTGCCTGGCTTAATGAAAACTTAGGGTTTGTTTTTGGAGCGAACACATCCACTGTTGTTATTGTATTAAGTTATAAAAGTCCATGGAGAATAATTTCTGATTTTATGGTGGGGCCCACTGAGTCCCAGGACAAGGAGGCAGTGTGCTTGAGCTGTGCAGTAGTGGTAGATGAGCTAGAACAAGTCAGAGACTCGGAACTCTAAACACCCAGCCCTTTCTACCCTACCGCGGCTGTGAGATTACTCTTACTTGTCTGTAAAATGTTGCTTTTATCAAGAGAGCAATTTAAGCCTCTTGTTCTTCTGCTTCCTCCCCCCTCCCATCATTAGCCTGATGTTCTATTCACCCAGTTAATTTTCACTGTGTATGAAGAAAGTTTTTTCAAAGCAAAGGTAAATTTCAATCTAGCCCTTATCAGCCTGCTGGTTGATTCCTAATTAACTGAAATGAAATGAATGGAGGTCTATTGTTATTGAGTTTTTAAAGCCCTCTGGATAGATTGGATTACCAAGCCTCTGGCAGGAGAAATGTGTTTTACCCTATGATCTGAAATCGACAACAGACAGATGACAGACAGCAAGGGAGGGATCACCAGGCTCTGGAGTTCCAGGCTGGCAGGGTGTTTCCCAAATACCTTACTAACTACGGCTCTGATGGGGGTGGGTGGGGAGGTGCTCCAGCTAACGGCATTGCTGGAGTAGGGTCTGAGGTCCACATTCGAGACACCCTTGTATGTATCTTCGAATTGAATAGCTATGAGACCCTCGATGTTAAGATAGGAAAGAATTACTTCTCCAGGCAGGGGAAGCAACTTTAATACTGTGACAGTTCCCATTCACACAAATTTATGGGGCTGGTTATGATCCTGTGGAAGTCAGAAATATAAGGCTACTCATCATCACGTATACCTTAGAAGCTGGTATTGTCCTAAGAAAAAGACAGAAAGAGAGGGAGAGGGATGGTAGGAGGTAGACAGGAACACATACTATAAGGTTGTGAGGCAGCTTCAAAGAGGAAGAAATAAGATTGGGGATTAATGTGTCCAAGATCACTTGGAAGAGCCATCTGCCGTTGAACCCACTCTCTTTATGAGACCATTCATCCCCATTCCTCAAGCTTCCACAGGGAGATACTTTTCTTATTGTGATGTTCAAAACCTCTTTCAAAGTCCACGCTAGTTATCCCCATGAGAGGAGTTGTTTATCTGTAGAATTTGGGAGACAGAGCTTCACCCAACTCCTCCATCTCTTTCCTTATGGCATATTCCTACTTGTCTTGGGGAAACTTTAATTTCCCCTTCAGGCTGGAAGTTTCTGGGTGGGTGCCTGAGGTTGGCCTGTATTTTTTCAGGCTATCTGTGACTGAGTAAGTCTGTCTAAACCACAGTGGAATATTAGTGAGCTGACTGCAAATCTTGACAACTTTCTCCAACTTTTATAAGAAACGAGCAGATCTCAGAGTCACCATCTCCCTCACTCCACAGCTATCTCCTAATTTAATCTAAATACAAGAAAAGGAAAAAATCTTATTCATTAGATGCCCTTGAGACATGTAAAATTTTAACCACTGCAGTGTCTGCCAGTGCCTTGGAGTCCTACTAAGGCGTACATGTCTCTGAAAATCTAGAGAGGGACCAATGTACCTTCCCCTTGAAACCATCAAAAAGTGGACGAAATGTATGAAATGATGGTTTTCAAGATACTGGAAATCAGGCAAAGAAGGACAGTGCGCCATGAGAGGTGGGAAATAAATGAGGTAAGGGCTACAACGATCCCCCTCTCTTGGGAGTTCAGCGTAGGGAGAAGGAACCAGGTAGAGTCCTCTGGGCTCCTCCCAGCCTCCTAAGTTGAGGAAACGAAGCTGAAAGTCCAGACGGGCCACAGCAATTGGAGAAGAGATGATTGACTGGTGAGGAAGGAACAATGCAGAGAGAGCGCCTGGGGATCTGAAAATACTTTCTTAGATTATTTAGCTAAGTATAGATCAACATATGCATGTGTGCCTGAGACTGTGGAAAAGCCCGCTCAAAAGGATTAGGAGAAGCAGTGCCTGACCGCACATGGGCACCCTGGAAAATTTTATAAAGAAACAGAAGTCTGACTATGAGACATAGTGATCTCCAAACTGAGCACTACTTCAGACCCACCTAATAGATCATAAAGGCATCAAAAGTATCACGCTATTTCCAAGTAACATAACTACATCCAGAACAAAACTCATGAAAATTTATAGGCATAGAAAGATCTCCAGAATCCAACAAGGTAAAAATCCATGTCTGGCATCTAGTCACACATGCAAAGCCGCAGGAAAATATAACCCATAATGAGGAGAAAAATCATTCAACTAAAACCCACCCAGAACTGACATAAATGTTAAAGTTAGCAGAAAAGGAAGTTAAAACAGCTATTATAATGGTATTCCATATGCTAAGAAGTTAACTAGAGACATGGAAGATATTTTTTAAAGTCCCAAATGGTGCTTCTAGAACTAAAAGCTAAAATGCATAAAATGAAAAATATGCTGGCTGGGATGCATGGCAAATTAGGGAGTGCAGGAGGGAAAGCTAGTAACCTGACGGCATAGGGGTAGAAACTCTGCAAACTGAATCACAGAAAGAGAATGTTTCGGAGGGGAAAGAGGAGGGAAGGAGGAGAGGGGAGGGAAGCATCAAGAACCCTAAATCACAAATGAGTGGATCTCTGAAATGCTGGCAGGTATTTGAAAAATAAGGGTCAAAATTTTTCTTTATTTGATGAAAACTGTCTATAAGGGCTTCTCAGGTGGCTCAATGGTAAAGAATCCACCTGCCAATGCAGGACATGTGGGTTCAATCCCTGGGTTGGGAAGATCCCTTGGAGAAGGAAATGGCAGCCCACTTCTGGGAGAGGCAAGTATCCTTGCCTAGAGAATCCCATGGACAGAGGAGCCTGGTGGGCTACAGTCCCTGGGGTTTCTAAGAGTCAGACATGACTGAGCAACCAAGCACAAGCACCATAAGTCTATAGAATCAAGAATTTCAAAGAATCCCAGGTACAAGAAAAGTGAAGAAAACTATACCATGTATCAGATTTCTCAAAAACAATGATACAGTGAAAAATCTTGAAAGCAATCAAAAGGAAAAAAAATGCAAGTTTTGCATAAACAAGAATAAAGACAAAAACAGCAACAGACGTCTTGTTGGAAAATACAAACATAAAAAGAGTACAGCAATGTTTTTAAAAGACAATAGGAAAATACTGCTAATTTAGACTTCTCTACCCAGAATATATCTTTTACAAATGAAGGTGAAATTAAGAATATTTCAGACATACAAAAGCTGAAAAAATTTAACATCACAGATCTGCATGGCAAGAAAGGTTAAAGTGATTCCTTCAGGTAGAAGCGAAATTATGTCAGAGGAATAAATGAATCTACATAAAGGAGTGAAGAACACTAGCAAAATCTTTAAACAAATATATGAGTATTTAAACCAGGGATTTGATCTTCAAAGGACTGATGCTGAAGCTGAAGCTCCAATACTTTGGCCACCTGATGCAAAGAGCTGACTCATTTGAAAAGACCCTGATGCTGGCAAAGATTGAAAGCAGGAGGAGAAGGGGAAGACAGAGGATGAGATGGTTGGATGGCGTCACCGACTCAATGGACATGGGTTTGAGCAAGCTCCAGAAGATAGTGAAGGGCAGGGAAGCCTTGTGTGATGCAGTCCACAGGGTCACAGAGTCAGACATGACTTAGCAGCTGAACAGGAGCAAACCAGGGCTAGCAAGTCATAGCTCACAGACGATGCTATGGTCTGAATATCCTCAAACTTCACATGTTGAGATCCTAATGCTCAAAGATGATAGTATTTGTGGGTGGGGTGTTTTGGAAGTACATGGGTCCTGAGGGTAGAACCCTAGTGAATGGAATCAATACATTATAAAAGGGGATCCAGGAAGATCCATAACTCCTTCTCTCATACAGCAAGAAGTCTATGACCTGGAAAGGGCCTTCACCTGACCCTACCAGCACCCTATTCTCAGACTTCCAGTCTCCAAAACTATGAGGAATAAATTTCTGTTGTTTATGAGTCTGTGGTATTTTGTTAGAGCAGCCCAAATTGACTAAGACAGACGAACCTTCTTGCTCTTTTTTAAGTGAAGTACTATTGGAACACAGATATGCTTATTCATTTACGTATTTTTTAATCTATGGTTGCTTTGAGCTACAATGGTAAAGGTAAATTGTAATAGAGACCATGTGGCACTCAAAGCCTAAAGTACTGACTATCTCTTTATAGAAAAAGTTGTCCAATGCCTGGTTTAAATAAAAATAGAAAAAAATGTAGTATGATGCTTGTAACATATATAAAAGTAAAATGTGTGACAGAATAGCTCAAAATTCAGGGGGTGGGGAATGGGAGTATACTGTTGTTAAGGTTCTTCACTATATGCAAAATGGTACATTACTTGAAGGGCACAATAAATTAAAGGTGTATGTTATAAATCCTAAGGTGAAAGTGAAAGTGTTAATTGTATCCAGCTCTTTGCAATTCCCTGGACTGTAGCTCACCAGGCTCTCTGTCCATGGAATTCTCCAGGCAAGATTACTGGGGTTCAGATAAAGAAAAATCTTTCAGTCTTGTATTCCTCATATCAGGAAGGATCCATGGACGCTGTGCAATACCACCCTTCCTGATATGAGGAATACAGACTGAAAGAGGATTTTCTTTATCTGAACTGATAGTCAAAAAAAAAAATCTATCCACAGACTCATCTTTCTTAAATATGAAAAGGGCAAATTCTGTATTATCACTATATAATGTATTCAATCACATTTCTGTGTCTGAGAACAGATGAAAAGTGGGATGCCTGGGATTCTAAATTAATTTCTTTTATTCCTTTTCAAGACACAGCTTCTGTGCTGTATAAGGGTCTCACTGCTCCCTTCTCATTTCTTATTTATAAGTCAAACTCTTTGTCCTAATCATCTCTAGCTCTTCCCCAAAGCTAAACAGTTTCAAAGAAACTGAAGTTTGGCATTTTTTTAACTCCTCAAATACTTATCTTTCTCTGGCAGTTAAAAAAAAAAAGTGAAGTTAGTATATCCAAGGATAACTTCATATATGTCCTGCTATATCTGATTCTGACTGCTAATCCCATATGGTCATTGAAATAATCAGAACTCTTAGACTGCAAGTGACAGAAATCCAACCCAAATGACTTTATGCCAAAAGGGAAAAGTATTACAACTACAAAAAAGGAAAAGGGTGGTGAGCTTCTCTCTTTTTCTCTGTGTGTGGGGGGGGTATGTGCTACTCATCTCTGCATCTCTCTGTGCTATGGCTTATTCTTCCCCATTATATATAGGATTTTTCCTACAAGCCTGTGAATGTAGCTGTAAGCAAGCCCAGAGTTATTTTCATGGCCAGAAAGAAAGAAATCTTTCTGTCTACCTCCAACTCAAGAGGTGTTCAGAAAGCACTCTGATTTCTATATCCCAAGCCTGAGGTATAATGATTTTCCATGACTGATAGCACTTAGATTTTGATGTGGGATATATTAATCTCAAATATTTCAACATGCTTTTAAAAACAGAAATCTATCTAAGTGATATCTAGATGGTGATAATCTATTTTAGAAAATGACATTCTCATGGTGGTTCAGCTCAGTTCAGTTCAGTTCAGTCGCTCAGTCGTGTCTGACTCTTAGTGACCCCATGAACCACAGCATGCCAGGCCTCCCTGTCCATCATCAACTCCTGAAGTTTACCCAAAGCCATGCCCATTGAGTCAATGATGCCATCCAACCATCTCATCCTCTGTCGTCCCCTTCTCCTCCTGCCCTCAATCTTTCCCAGCATCAGAGTCTTTTCAAATGAGTCAGCTCTTTGCATGAGGTGGCCAAAGTATTGGAGTTTCAGCTTCAACATCAGTCCTTCCAATGAACACCCAGCACTGATCTCTGTTAGGATGGACGGTTGGATCTCCCTGCAGTCCAAGGGACTCTCAAGAGTCTTATCCAACACTACAGTTCAAAAGCATCAGTTCTTTGGCACTCAGCTTTCTTTATAGTCCAACTCTCACATCCATACATGACCACTGGAAAAACCATAGCCTTGACTAGACGGACCTTTGTTAACAAAGTAATGTCTCTGCTTTTTCATATGCTGCCTAGGTTGGCCATAACTTTCTCATGGTAGTAGGAAAGATGAAAAAATCTTGACTAAAATCACATAGTTTGGATAAGGAACGAGCTATTTAAAATAAGCAAGAAGAAGGAGGAGGAGATATGCTACCGTGTATAAAATAGATAGCTAGTGGGCTTCCCAGGTAGCTCAGTGGTAAAGAATCTTCTTGCAATGCAGGAGATGCAGGAGACTCAGGTAAGATCCCTGGGTTGGGAAGATCCCCTGGAGGAGGAAATGGCAACCCACTCCAGTGTTCTTGCCTGGGAAATCCTGTGGACAGAAGAGCCTGGTGGGCTACAGTCCATGGAGTCACAAAGAGTCAGACACTACTGAGAGCTAGTTTCGAAGACAACTTTGTCCAAACAGTCGGACACCCCCGAGCATGCAGCATGAACACGAGTGGGCACCTACCATCTAGCATGTGGAGAGCTCAGTTCACTGCTCTTTGGGGACCTAGAGGGTGGTTTGGGGGTGGGTGGGAAGGGAGTTCAAGAGGGGATGGGTATATGGATGCATCTCTGCTGCTGCTAAGTCGCTCAGTTGTGTCCGACTCTGTGCAACCCCGTAGACGGCAGCCCACCAGGCTCCCCCGTCCCTGGAATTCTCCAGGCAAGAACACTGAGTGGGTTGCCATTTCTTTCTCCAATGCACGAAAGTGAAAAGCAAAAGTGAAGTCGCTCAGTTGTGTCTGACTCTTAGTGACCCCATGGACTGCAGCCTACCAGGCTCCTCTGTCCATGGGATTCTCCAGGCAAGAGTACTGGAGTGGGGTGATATATGCATCTAGCTGATTTACTTCGCTGAACGGCAGAAACTAACACATCATTGTAAAGCAACTATACCCCAATTAGAAAGAAAAGAAGGGGAAGCTGAAAAGGGGAGTGGGGAAAAGGTCAGGACACATAAAACCACTCAGTGAATAGTTGGAAATCTGGACCGGTCTACTACAGTCATCCATCTGACACTTCAGATTTGCTTATTCAACTTACAGTTCACCATCAAGAAATGTGAAAAAAAAAAAAATGAAAGTGTTAGTCACTCAGTCGTGTCCGATTCTTAGTGACACCAGGGACTGTAGCCTGCCAGGCCCCTCTGTCCATGCAGATTCTCCAGGCATGAATACTGGAGTGGGTAGTCTTTTTCTTTCTCCAGAGGATCTTCCCAACTCAGGCCTCAAACCCAGGTCTCCCACATGGCAGGCAGATTCTTTACCATCTGAGCCCCCAGGGAAGCTCAAATAATGGTAGGGGTCTTACCTACACAATCCAAAGAAATAACTAAACTACCAGCAGTAGAACATGGCCTAGTGACTGAACAACACCTAGCAGTTTTATTTGAATTACAGATCGGAATTTTCTTTCTAACATATTTAAGTTAAAAAATTAAAAATATCAAGAATTATGACAGAAATAATAGGTAGACTTTATGTTTCAAATAAAATAACCCCTACATAAACCTCTGCGCTCCCTCAGCACTTCTCAAATGATAGAATTCTGTGCCTTCTGCCTTCTTTCACTGTATAACTTCAAAGAAGAAAATAGCTTCTCTCCTATTTGCCTTTAAGTCTCAGAACTTTAAGGTTTGAACAATTTTCCAATCCATGCTTTCACCCAGAAAAACAAACCTATAAAATGTTTTCAGAGTGGTGGATCTGGACTTTGTCCTCTGTCTCAGTGGGAGGAAGGCTGTTAGGGGATGAGAGGAAGATGTGCTTTGTGTTTGAAGAATGCGCAAGAAACACCAAGTCAGCAAACAGCACGTTCTGCCCTAGAACCTCTGGTGTGTCCTTCAGCCTCTTATCCAGAGTGAGATCTCCCTTCCCCAGGCAGTATATCCAGTAGATGTTGTCCCAAGTCACCACAAAAATTGAAACAAAATCAATTAATTAATTAATTTTAACAAATGGTACTCCCCTAATTTGAAGTCAATCCTTAGGAATCGTGTGTGTGTGTGTGTGTGTGTGTGTGTGTGTGTGTGTGGGCAGCGGGGGCGATGGGGGAGGGGGCAGGCGGTGGTTGCTAAGTCTCTTCAGTTGTGTCCGACTCTTTGCAACCCCATGGACTGTAGCCCACCAGGCTCCTCTGTCCCTGGGATTCTCCAGACAAGAATACTGGAGTGGGGTGCCATGCCCTCCTCTAGGGGATCTTCCTGACCCAGGGATTGAACCCACATCTCTTATGTCTCCTGCTTTGGCAGGTGAGTTCTTTACCACTAGTGCCACCTGGGAAGCCCCCTAGGAACCTTAATAGTTTCCATAAACAATGTCAGCAGGAAGGAGCTAAAGACATTCCCTTCATAAACACCTGGCATCACCTCCAGCACAAATTACCTCAATAAGGCTTATTCTTAAAAATTTTCTTATATGTAAAAATGTGTTTCTTATAGAAAGCTGAAATTTAAAATGCAAAGAGGACATTTCAAGAGGTAACTTCAGTTTTTTTTTCATTAGACATTCACAAGTATTTTTCATGCAACTAAATTTTTGAAAACATGGTTATATTGTCTGCAAACTACAATGCAGTCATATTAATGGGCCATAATTTACTTAACCATTAGTTAGTAAATGTTTCCATGTTTCTTCCTATTATAAATAAGACTATTAAATATCTATATCCATAAATCTTTTTCTACAGCATTTATTATTACTTTGAAATTAATCCCCAGAAATAGAATTACTGGATCAATGGGAATAAATCATTTTTAAAACTCTTGGTACACATTGTCAAATTCCTTCTCAGCAAAACTACATTAATTTCCACTCTTCCTAGCAGAATCTGAGAGTGATCATTTCCTCTCATCTTCTCTACCAATAGTATCATCTTGTGAACAAATATTTTAAACAACAAATTTAAGCAAGCTTTCTAAAATAGAAATTTTAAATGGATTCATTGTTCACTCACCAGATGGCTTACTTTGCACTGTGACTAGCATCCAATTAGCTGATGCATCTTTTAAATGAAGACATTCTTACCGACAACCTACATGAATATCATAAAAGGGGTGGTTAAATAAATTTTGGTACACCTATACTATGGGATAATACATAAACAATAAAACAATTGAGGGATATCCATGTCTCTTTTTATTTAAATTACATACATTACTATATATGTATATATATATATATACACATATATATATATATGTTCCATATATATACGTGCATGTCTGTTTAATTACTCTATGGTGTCTGACTCTTTTGCGACCTCATAGACTGTAGACCACCAGGTTCCTCTGTCTGTGGGGATTTTCCAGGCAATACTGGGGTGGGTTGTCCTTTCCTTTTCCTGGGGATCTTCCCAACCCAGGGATTGAACTCCTGCATTGCAGGTGGATTTTTTGCCACCAAAGAAGCCCCCACAAACTAATACATCTCAGTAAAAGCCATTGAATGCCAGCATACTAGATGTAGGGAACTGACATTTCCCAGAATTTGACAGTGAACCTGAAAAAAGTCTTAGCCTTTGAGCTGTGAAAACTTGCATACTCTCAAGTAAAGGAAAACTTACTTTCACTTCTAAAAACATTTCTACATGCCATAAGGATTAGATTTATAGCTTAATATTTCTCCTATTGATCAAAAAGTTAAGTGAGTATGTCCCAGGTTGGGTCCCTGGATTAGTTTAGAAGGTGCTTGGAGAAGGGTGCATTGTCTCCCTAGGCATTTCCATTTCAAGGAGGAATGAACCCCTTACCTTGGATACCTTTTTGTCACAAGAAACTAGAGGCAAAGAACTCTCAAACTCCTGGAGAGAGGCTATTTACAAACCAAAGATCTATAGTCTCTTCTTTCAGGAGAGATTGGAGACAACTGCCTTCTCCTTTTATTAAAAAAATTTGATATTTTTTAGATTATTACTTATTTGGCTGTGCCGGGTCTTAGTTGAGGAACACGGCATCTTTGATCTTTGTTGTGGCATGTGGGATGCTTAGTTGTGTCATGTGGGATCTAGTTCCCTGACCAGAGATAGAACCCAGGCCACCAGCATTGGGAGTGTGGAGTCTTAGCAACCAGACCACTAGGGAAGTCCCTGCCTTCTTCTCTTTTGTAAGAAGAGAAAATCATTTCCCTCATTTTTCAACAATAGGGTATCCAGCTACTTGCATTGGATAGTTGACATGGCGCTCATCACACCATCCCATGAGCCAAAACTAGGGCAAAGAGGAGGCTAGTGCACTTATTCACTTGCTTTTTAGTCACTAAGTTGTGTCCAACTCTTTGTGACCTCATGGGCTGCACCACACCAGGCTTCCCTGTCCTTCACCATCTCCCAGAGTTTGCTAAAACTCATGTCCATTAAGTTGGTGATGCCATCCAACCATCTCATCCTCTGTCGTCCCCTTCTCTTCCCACCTTCAGTCTTGCCCAGCATCAGGGTCTATTCCAATGAGTCAGGTCTTTGCATCAGGTGGTCAAAGTATTGGAGCTTCAGTATTCACTATGATGTAGTTAATAAAGAAAATGTGTCTCATATAGAACCTTCTTGTGCACAGGCAGCCTAAAATTCATGAATATGAATATTAACACTCTAACACAAGGCCTACAAGAACTTCAGTGCGGCCATTACTCGTCTTCATCTGTGTATTTTGCTCCTGTCATTGTCTCTCCCTCAGAGATGCCAGGGGTCAGTGCATTCATTTCTCCCAACCATCCTCTCCTCATTCCAGTTACTCATTTCTACCTTTCACATGCCTCATTCGTGATTACTGTTTTGTATGTTGTCCCAATCGTGACATATGGCTGCTCATTAAGATATTGTTATTTTCCAGGAGGGATCATTTTCCCACAATGATGCATAACCTTTGTAATGTAATTATAGGCAGGGGAAATTGTAAGTCAGCTGACCAGGAAGATCTGTGAAAGAGGCATGAAATCATAAATCCCCAGTCACACCTCCTTCTACTAGCTTGTAGCTGTGAAAAAAAGATGCAGATGGTATTAAAAGAACATGTAGGAGATGGAGGTTAGTGAGCTATGATGCCCTATCCATGTTCATTATTCTTCTGCTTAATATATTCATGGAAATTCTCACACCTACTTAACATATTCATGAAACTTCTAGTACTCACTTAAAATATTCATGAAACTTGCTTATTTCAGTCCCACGATGGTCACAAAAGTTATTACAAATAGACAAGGTGGGAAAAATAATCTGAAGCCAGAGTGTGTCTGGCTCTCTCAATAGTATTAGCATCTGGCCAGGGGCAGAAACTGTATCTAATGAATTTTGACTTTGGCAAATATCTGATACTATACTTCACACAGAATGAAGTTTTACAAGATTAAATGTTTGTTGAATCAAGTCATTTCCACTAGGAAAAAAAAATGAGACTAATAGAGGATAAATTGTGAATTATGTCAATAAAAAATTACTCTTTGCACAAAATAAAGTTATCACCGTGTTGGTAAGTGTATGGGGAAATAATTACAAACACATAGTTAGTGGCTGTATAAATTGATTCATCCTCTCTGGAGGTCAACTGGAGAATATTTATTAAAATTTTATTATATCCACCATTTGACCTAGCAATTCAGCTTCTGAAAATCCATCCTACAAATAAAAGTATGCATATGCAAAAAATAACGTGCACAGATGTTTGCTGCATTATTTTTAAAAACAAAGAAAAATAGCCTATAAGTCTATTAATAGGAAATGGATTATCAAGCTAAATAGGAAACTAAAAACAATATTACTTTCATTTATTTGGCATATCATACAGCTATTATCATGTCATTGACATGAACCAAATGTAGAAGATTTATATGTGTTGATATGGAAAGGTCTTCAAGATAAACTGGAATTTGTGGAAAGTTTGATTAGGATATAGAACAAGAGATATAGAATAATATGTGTATCTTACTGTGTAAAAGTAAACAGAGAGAGAGAGATAGCCCAAACATTTCCTGAAAGAATACACAAAAGACAGTTGATGGTAGTTAAGGATGTAGATGACAGAGACCAACATCATTCTCCACTCACTGTTGGAATTTTTGTTCTTTGTATTGTTTTATCATAATTAAAAGGTTAAGAACAGAAAAAGAAATAAGCTATAGAATTGCAATGTAGAAGTGGCATTAGTGATTATTAGCACAGAAAGAAGTGATAAATAAGTTGCTCAAAGGTACGCAGCTGTTTATGGCAGAACTTCAACTGGGACCAGGTCCTCAGAATCCTAGTTTGGATCCCTAATCAAGTTACTCTAACAATATACATAGTAGCTGGCTTCTCAGATGGCACAAATAGTAAAGAACCTGCCTGCCAATGCACGAGATGTAAGAGATGCCGGTTCTATTACTAAGTTAGCCAGATCCCCTGGAGGAGGGGATGGCAACCCACTCCAGTATTCTTGCCTAGAGAATCCCCATGGACAGAGGAGCCTGGAGGGCTAGAGGCCAGAGGGTCGCAAAGAGTCAGGCACAGCTGAAGCGACTTAGCACACACACATGCATACAAGGTGATATTTAAAACCCAGCTTCTTGGGACTTGCCTGGTGGTCTAGTGGCTAAGAATCCTCCCTTGGTTGGATTCCAACCCATTTACCAAGCTCCCAGATTCTTCTTATTGATACTATCAGTACTTCTATTCTACTCCTTAAGGCTACGAATATAGCCTTCTGAGAGAGCTTGATTCAAAGTTTTGTTAATTGTTATGACAGGGCTTCCCTAGCGGGTCAGTGGTAAAAAATCCACCTGCAAAGCAGGAGACTCAGGATTCAATCCCTGGGTCAGGAAGATCCCCTGGAAAAGGAAATGGCAACCCACTTCTGTATTCTTGCTGAGAAATCCCATGGACAGAGAAGCCTGGCAGGCTTCACGGGGTCACAAAGAGTTGGACATGACTTAGTGACTAAACAACAATTGTTATGATAACTTGTCAATTAGCTATTACCAGAGACTCAGTAGTATTATTTTTTATATATTGGCATCCCACTCAAAAATCATACATTTCCTTTCCCAACTGCAGCATCTAGCTCTTCTTTCACTACGACGCTCTCTTTCATCTGTAATTCCTGAGCCAGAATCTTCTTTCATAGCATTGCTTGCCAACATTCAAGCCATGGCTCTCTGCAGAAAAATAAATCCTAAAAGCACTTCAGATTCCAAATCCGATTCTGTCCATAGTTACTTCTCCTCTTTTAGAAGGTATTGCAAAAATCACAAAGTAGAAAGCTTAGTGATATAAGCTAATTACTGTACATCTGCCACTGTCTTACTATATTCAGCAACTTACACTTACAACTCAATTCATTTATAATTGGGCTCCACATAGCTCCTGGTGATAGCTATTTTAGTTTCAAGACTTAAAATTCAACTCAACAGTTCATCATTAACATTATGAAAATGCTCGGCTCCAACTATACATCTTAACAAAGAGCCAGTGGGAGCCAAGGTTTTGGCTTCTCGAACCTACATTTTTCTGTTTTTCATCTTTGGGGCTAGAATCATGCTGTATATATATCTTAGGTTTATTTCCATGAAGATATTTAAAAGATAAAAATATTTCTAAATGGTTCCATTTATGTTTTGCCTAGCATATATATCTCTTATCCTAAAGAGAGAGATAAATAATGAATTTCTCATGAAAGTTGTATAGTTATCTAGTTTGTTTTATTGAGATGTAATTAACATACTCTGCACAATACATACCTACTGGGTAAAATTTAATACATTTTGTCATATATGTATATACCTGTGAAACCATCACCACAGTCAAAATAAGCATATTCATTATCCACAGTGAATTCAATGCACCTTTGTAACCTTACCATTACATGGTAGAATAATCTACCATTCTGCATTTCAGGCAATCACTGATCTGCTTTCTGTCTCTAGCGTGAGATTAGATTGCATTATTTAGAATTTATATAAACAGAATCACATGTTGTGTGCTCTTTTTTCACTCAGCTTAATTATTTGGGGATTCATCCATGTTGTTATGCATATAAATAGTAGTAATAACACAAATAAAGCTTCTTTGAATAGTTATGTATAAATCTGTGTATGGATGTATGTCTTTACTTCTCTTGAGTGGAATGAGTGAATTATGGTAGCCCTATATACAACTTTTTGTTTTATATTTTACATCGCCACCAGCCACAACTGGTGAGGAGAAGTATGAGTCCCAGTTGTCTTGCCAACATTTGATATGACCAGTCTTTTTAATTTTAGCCATTCTAAATGGCAAGCTGTGTTAACTCACTGTAGTTTTCATTTGGCTTTACCTAAGTACCAATAACTTTGATGATATTTTCATATGCTTATTTATTATCTGTATATCTTCTTTGGGAAAGTGTCTGCTAAAAGTTTTTACCCATTTGTGGTTGTTGTTGCCTTATTTGTTCTATCATTATTGAGTGTTGAATGTACTTTACACATTCTGGGTAAAATTTCTTTATTAGATCTATGATTTGCAAATGTCTTTTTCCAAACTATGGCTAGTCATTCCATTCTCTTAACTGTGTCTTGCAAGAAAGCAAGTCTGGTTTAATCAAAAGAGAAAGAAGAGAGAAGACAAGTTACCTGCATTATAGATCCTACAGCCATAGAATAATAAGGATATAGTATGAGCAATTTTATGCAAACTAATTTGACTGCTTAGATAAAATGGACAAATTTCTTAAAAACACAACTTGCCAAACTAAAACAAGAAAAAAAAAAGAAAATCTTAATAATTGTATCAATACACAAATACTTTTTCAGTTCAGAAAATATTCTCTTCCCAATTCATTTTATTAGGTTAATGTAATCCTGATAAAAAATTTTGAGGATATTTTTAAAAAATCTTTCATTAAACAAAAATTGAAAAGACACATGAACCCCAATGTTCATTGCCACCCTATTTGCAATAGCTAGAACATGGAAGCAACCTAGATGCGCAACAACAGATGAATGAATAAAGAAGCTGTGATACACATATACAATAGAATTCTATTCAGCCATAGAAAGGAACACATTTAAGTCATTTCAAATGAGATGGACGAACCTAGAGCCTATTAAACAGAGTGAAGTAAGTTAGAAAGAGAAACATAAATATTGCATATTGATGCATATATATGGAATTTAGAAAGATGGTACAGATGAATTTACTTTCAGGGCAGCAATGGAGAGACAGACATAGAGAACAGACCTATGGACACAGGGGAAGGGGTGGAAGGAGAGGACGAGATGTAGGAGAGTTCACTTCAGTTCAGTTCAGTTGCTCAGTCGTGTCTGACTCTTTGCGACCCCGTGAACCCCAGCACACCAAGCCTCCCTGTCCATCACCAATTCCCAGAGCCCACCCAAACCCATGTCCATTGAGTCAGTGATGCCATCCAACCACCCCATCCTCTATCGTCCCCTTCTCCTCCTGCCCTCAATCTTTCCCAGCATCAGGGTCTTTTCAAATGAGTCAGCTCTTCACATCAGGAGGCCACAGTATTGGAGTTTCAGCTTCAACATCAGTCCTTCCAATGAACACCCAGGACTGATCTCCTTTAGGATGGACTGGTGGATCTCCTTGCAGTCCAAGGGACTCTCAAGAGTCTTCTCCAACACCACAGTTCAAAAGCATCAATTCTTCAGCACTCAGCTTTCTTTATAGTCTAACTTTCACATCCATACATGACCACTGAAGAAACTATAAGCCTTGACTAGACAGACCTTTGTTGGCAAAGTAATGTCTCTGCTTTTCAATATGCTATCTAGGTTGGTCATAACTTTCCTTCCAAGGAGTAAGCTTCCTTTAATTTCATGGCTGCAATCACCATCTGCAGTGATTTTGGAGCCCAGAAAAATAAAGTCAGCCACTGTTTCCCCATCTCTTTGCCATGAAGTGATGGGATCGTATGCCATGATCTTAGTTTTCTGAATATTGAGCTTTAAGCCAATTTTTTCACTCTCTTCTTTCACTTTCATCACTAGGCCTTTAGTTCTTCTTCACTATCTTCTCCCAGCAAACTTGATTCCAGCTTGTGCTTCATCCAGCCCAGCGTTTCTCATGATGTACTCTGCATATAAGTTAAATAAGCAGGGTGACAATATACAGCCTTGATGTATTCCTTTTCCTATTTGGAACTAGTCCATTGTTTCATGTCCAGTTCTAACTGTTGCTTCCTGACCTGCATATAGGTTTCTCAAGAGGCAGGTCAGGTGGTCTGGTATTCCCATCTCTTTAAGACTTTTCCAGTTTATTTTGATCCATGTAGTCAAAGGCTTTGGTATACTTAATAAAGCAGAAATAGATGTTTTTCCGGAACTCTCTTGCTTTTTCGATGATCCAGCTGATATTGGCAATTTGATCTTTGGTTCCACTGCCTTTTCTAAAACCAGCTTGAACATCTGGAAGTTCACCATTCACGCATTGATGAAGCCTGGCTTGGAGAATATTAAGCATCACTTTACTAGCGTATGAGATGAGTGTAATTGTGTGGTAGTTTCAGCGTTCTTTGGCATTGCCCTTCTTTGGGATTGGAATGAAAACTGACTTTTTCCAGTCCTGTGGCCATTGCTGAGTTTTCCAAATTTGCTGGCATATTGAGTGCAGCACTTTCACAGCATCATCTTTCAGGATTTGAAATAGCTCAACTGGAATTGCATCACCTCCACCAGCTCTGTTCGTAGTGATGCTTTCTAAGGCCCACTTGACTTCACATTCCAGGATGTCTGGCTCTAGGTGAATGATCACACCATCGTGATTATCAGGGCCATGAAGATCTTTTTTGTACAGTTCTTCTGTGTATTCTTGCCACCTCTTCTTAATATCTTCTGCTTCTGTTAGGTCCCTACCATTTCTGTCCTTTATTGAACCCATCTTTGCATGAAATGTTCCCTTGGTATCTCTAATTTTCTTGAAGGGATCTTTAGCCTTTCCCATTCTATTGTTTTCCTCTATTTCTTTGCATTGATCACTAAGGAAGGCTTTCTTATCTCTCCTTCCTATTCTTTGGAACTCTGCATTCAAATGGGTATATCTTTCCTTTCCTCCTTTGCTTTTTGCTTTTCTTCTTTCCACAGCTTTTTGTAAGGACTCCTCAGACAGCCATTTTGCTTTTTTGCATTTTTTTTTTCTTGGGGATGGTCTTGATTCCTATCTCCTGTACTATGTGATGAACCTCCATCAGTAGTTCATCAGGCAGTCTGTCTATCAGATCTAGTCCCTTAAATATATTTCTCACTTCCACTGTATAGTCATAAGAGATTTGATTTAGGTCATACCTGAATGGTCTAGTGATTTTCTCCACTTTCTTCAATTTCAGTCTCAGTTTGGCAATAAGGAGTTCATTATCTGAGCCACAGTCAGCTCCTGGTCTTGTTTTTGCTGACTGTATAGAGCTTCTCCATCTTTGTCTGCAAAAAATATAATCTCTCTGATTTCAGTGTTGACCATCTGGTGATGCCCATGTATAGAGTCTTCTCTTGTGTTGTTGGAAGAAGGTGTTTGCTATGACCAGTGCATTCCCTGGGCAGAACTCTATTAGCCTTTGTCCTGCTTCATTCTGTACTCCAAAGCCAAATTTGCCTGTTATTCCAGGCGTTTCTTGACTTCCTACTTTTGCATTCCAGTCCCCTATAATGAAAAGGATATTTTGGGGGGTGTTAGTTCTAGAATATCTTGTAGGTCTTCATAGAATTCTTCAACTTCAGCTTCTTCAACATAACTGGTTGGGGCCTAGACTTGGATTACCGTGATATTGAATGGTTTGCCTTGGAAACCAATAGAGATCATTCTGTCGTTTTTGAGATTGCATCCAAGTACTGCATTTCAGACTCCTTTGTTGACTATGATGGCTACTCCATTTCTTCTAAGGGATTCCTGCCCATAATAGTAGATATAATGGTCATCTGAGTTAAATTCACCTATGCCAGTCTATCTTAGTTTGCTGATTCCTAGAATGTCGATGATCACTTTTGTCATCTCCTGTTTGACCACTTCCAATTTGCCTGGATTCATGAATGTAGAAGAGAGTAACATGGAAATCTACAAAATGTTTGTAAAATAGATAGCCAATGAGCATTTGCTGTATGACTCAGGGGACTCAAACAGGGGGTCTGTGACAATCTAGAAGGTGGGATGGGGAGGAAGATGGGAGGGAAAGTTGGGAGGGAGGGGACATGGGTGTATCTATGGCTGATTCTTGTTGATGTAAGACAGAAAGCCACAAAATTCTGTAAAGCAATTATCCTTCAATTACAAAAAGAAATAAAGTGGCAAAAATAACAAAAAAATCCTTCATTGATACAGACACAAAAATTCTGAACAATATAATAGAGAATAAAATCTAGCAATATACAAAAAGAATAATATATCATGACCAAGTGAGACTTATCCTGCAAGTCTGGACAGAGATTATAGAAAGATGCTAAAGAAGTCAGAAATATTTAGGAAAATTAATTTTATTCATGAATTGGAAGAGTCAATATTATAAAGTTGGTAAGTCTGTGCAATTTCATCTAGTCAAAATTTCAGCATTTGTAAATCAATTAAGTTAAAACACCAAGTAAATGAAATAAAGGGAAAAAATATGACCACAGTAATAGGTGTAGAAAAAACACAGAACATAAATCAACACTCATTCATATTAAAAAGTATCTTTCAGCAAAGAAAAGATAGAGGAATATTTTTTCAATTTGATAAAGAATATCTACAGAAATTCTTCAACTAACATCACACTTAATGATGCAATGTTAAATGTCATTCTACAGTTGAGAATAGGACATGTTGATCCATTTTCAGCATTTCTAAGGAACATCGTCCTAGAGATTCTAGCCAGCACAGTAAGTCAAGATAAAAAGATAAAAGATATGAAGATTGAAAGTGAAAGTCACTCAGTCATGTCCGACTCTATGACATCATGGACTATACATCCATGGAATTCTCTAGGCCAGAATACTAGAGTGGATAGCCTTTCCCTTCTCCGGGGGATATTCCCAACCCAGGGATCAAATCCAGGTATCCCATATCGCAGGTGGATTCTTTACCAGCTGAGCCACAAGGGAAGCCCAAGAATCCTGGAGTGGGTAGTTGATCGCTTCTCCAAGTATAAGTAAAACTGTCTTTATAATAGACAATATGATTCCTTACAGGGGAACCCCATAGCTACCCTACCCAAAATCTACTGCTTAGCAAAGACACAAGACACAAGTTCAATATCCAAACATCAGTTGCATTTATATAGTAGGAGAAACAACTGAAAAATTAAAATTAAAAAACAGTACCACTTACAATAGCATTAAAAAATATAAAATACTTTGGGATATATGTGACAAAAATGTGTGAGTTCTCTATACTGTGGAGTATAAAACATTAGAGACATATGTTACAGAAGATAAATAAATTTTGGAAAAATTGATTTTATTCATGAATAAGAAGATTCAATACTATGTAGCTGCCAAGTCTGCCCAAATGCATCTAGTCAAAATCTCAGCAGGCATGGCAAGACTAACATTTCTAAATGTTATCTAGAAATGCAAAGCACTTTGGATAGACAAAACAATTTTGAAAATGAATAAGGATGGAATAATTATACAACCTGATCTCAAGATTTACTAGAAAGCTACAGTAGCCAAGTCAGTGTGGTGTATGTGAAGAGCACTCAGCAGATCAAAGAGGACAGAGCAAAGGTAGATTCACACACACAATTAAATTATTGTCAACAACGCTTCCAAGGTACTTCCATGGGAAAATTACATTTTTTTAAACAAATATTACTGGAAAACCTAGATAGCAACATAATACAGACTGATCTTTGATTTTAACTCACATAATATGCAAAAATTTATTCAAGATGGATCACAGATCTAAGCATAAAAGATAAAACTGCTAGAGAAGGATGATGGAAAACATCTCCATATCCTTAGTGTAAGGCAAGTTACCTAAGACATACAAAGCATCAGTTATGAAAGAACAACTTGGTAAACTGAATTTCATCCAAATTCAAAACATCTGTCCTTCAAAATACACTATAAAGATAATGAAAGATAAGCCACAGATTGGGGGGAAAAACAATAAGACATGTATTAAACAAAAAAATGGAATTCAGAATATGTAAAGAACTCCTATAATTTAATATTTTGAAAGTCAGACAAATTAAAGAGTGGGCAAAAGATTCAAGCAGGCATTTCTCAAAGAAGATATATGACTGTCCCAGAAAGACATGAAAAGATATTTAACATCATTAGTTGTCAGAGAAATACAAATTGAAACCACAATGAGATACCACTTTACAGTCACTAGAATAATTAAAACGATCAACAGTGCAAAATATTGGTGAGGATATGGAATCACTGTAACTCTCCTAGGCTGCTTGGTAATACAAAAGACATGCAACCCCTTTAGAAAGCAATTTTGTTAATCATACACTCGCCATATGACCTACTGATTCTATGTATTTACTCAAAAGAAATGAAAATGTGTGTTCACACAAAGCATGATAATGTTCACAGAAACTTTGTTCATAATAGCCCCAAATTAGAAAAAAATCCAAAACATCAATAAGTAAATGAATTTTAGAAGCACAGTAAATTCATGCAGTGGACTGAGTAACAAAACCAAAGCAAAATAACCCCCACAGCGTCATGAATGAATCTCATGAACATTATGGTGAGTGAGCAAAGCTAGACACAAAAGACTGGCTACATGATTTCAGTTACATGAAATTCTAGAGCAGGCAAAACTAATCTATGTCAGTAGAAATCAGAGCCTCATCTGAGAGGAGAGAGAGGAGAGGGTGGGGAGGCTGAGTGCACAGAGGACTTTCCTAGGCTATAAAAATCTCGTTTTGGGCAGTGGCTGCACCAGTGTATTCATTTGTGAAAACTCATTTAACTGTGTACTTAAGATCTGGGCACATCACGTATGTAAATCATATCTCACACACATTTTTAAAGGTGCCAATCTATGGGTAGATAGAAGGGCTTTTTAGACAGGAGGACAGCTTTTGCAAAGGCTCAGAAGAGAAAAAAGAAGTACTGCAAAGTGGTTTATAAATTACTTGGATGTTTAATGGCCAACTTTAATCCTCTCTACCTCTGTGTTTTAATCCTTTCTAGTCTGCCCTTATAAATCATACATTCAACAGAGGCTCTCTGCAGGTTCACCATATACCTATATGGTGTGGGATAGCATAAATGTTTAGGGGTTGGGCTCTGGAACCACGAAGCATGGATTCAAAAGTCTGCAAATATTAGATCTCTCAATATCTATTTTCATTTCTCTAAACTGGAAATGATGAGAGTACTTCCCTTCTAAGTTTGCAGGGGTTACATGAGTTAATATATGCAAAATATTTAGTACCCATTATATAAAAAATATTAATTAATACTGATGAAGAGGCTCTGCCTCTCTTTTTTTTTTCCTTTTTTTTCTATTTTTTTTCTTTCTTTTTTTTTTCTTTACATTATTGTGCTGGTTGTGCCATACATTGACGTGAATCTGCCATGGGTATACATGTGTTCCCCTTCCAGAACCCCCCTCCCACCTCCCTCCCAATTCCATCCCTCTGGGTCATACAGGTGCACCAGCCCTGAGCACCTTGTATCAAGCATCAAACCTGGGCTGGCGATTGATTTCACATATGATAATTTACATGTTTCAGTGCCGTTCTCCCATATCATCCCACCCTTGCCCTCTCCCATAGAGTCCAAAAGACTGTTCTATACATCTGCATCTCTTTTGCTGTCTAGCATACAGGGTTATTGTTACCATCTTTCTAAATTTCATATATATGTGTTAGTATACAGTATTGTTGTTTTTCCTTCTGGCTTACTTCACTCTGGATAATAGGCTCCAGTTTTGTCCACCTCATTAGAACTGATTCAAATGTATTCTTTTTAATGGCTGAGTAATATTCCATTGTATATATGTACCACAGCTTTCTTATCCATTCGTCTTTTGATGGGCATCTAGGTTGCTTCCATGTCCTGGCTATTGTAAACAATATGGCAATGAACATTGGGGTACACATGTGTCTTTCAATTCTGGTTTCCTCGGTGTGTATGCCCAGCAGTGGGATTGCTGGGTCATATGGCAGTTCTATTTCCAGTTTTTTAAGGAATCTCCACGCTGTTCTCCATAGTCGCTGTACTAGTTTGCATTCCCACCAACAGTGTAAAAGAGTTCCTTTTTCTCCACATCCTCTCCAGCATTTATTGCTTGTAGACTTTTGGATGGCAGCCATTCTGACTGGTATAAAGTGGTACCTCATTGTGGTTTTGATTTGCATTTCTCTAATAATGAGTGATGTTGAGCATCTTTTCATGTGTTTGTTAGCCATTTGTATGTCTTCTTTGGAGAAATGTCTATTTAGTTCTTTGGCCCACTTTTTGATTGGGTCATTTATTTTTCTGGAATTGAGCTTTGGGAGGTGGGTCATAGAGGATCCTGCTTTGGTTTATGTGGGAGAGTGTTTTGGCTATGTTTTCCTCTAGGATTTTTATAGTTTCTGGTCTTATGATTAGATCTTTGATCCATTTTGAGTTTATTTTTGTGTATGGTGTTAGAAAGTGTTCTAGTTTCATTCTTTTACAAGTGGCTGTCCAGTTTTCCCAGCACCACTTGTTAAAGAGATTATGTTTTCTCCATTGTATATTCTTGCCTCCTTTGTCAAAGATAAGGTGTCCATAGATGTGTGGATTTATCTCTGGGCTTTCTATTTTGTTCCATTGATCTATATTTCTGTCTTTGTGCCAGTACCATACTGCCTTGATGACTGTGGCTTTGTAGTAGAGCCAGAAGTGAGGCAGGTTGATTCCTCCAGTTCCATTCTTCTTTCTCAAGATTGCTTTGGCTATTCAAGGTTTTTTGTATTTCCATACAAATTGTGAAATTATTTGTTCTAGTTCTCTGAAAAAGACCTCTGATAGCTTGATAGGAATTGGCTCTGCCTCTCTTACTCACATCACTTCCTGATATTTAGTAGATTCACAATTGATATTTACTAGTTGTCAATAAAAACAAAAGAGATCTGATTGTTGGATCTAGAAAACAAAGAAGGGAGATGCATCAAGTGACCGAGGCTCTTCCACAGCTCCTGGGCTAGAAAAGGATCTGTTTCTAGTTCTGGCATTTTGCCTGCAGATGGAAGCTCCTCAACAACTCCCCTAGGAGCACATTCACTGGAATCTGGCCTTTTGTGCAGCTACAAAAGTAGAGGTAGTTCATCCTAAGGTCCAAGCAGAAAATAGAGGGACAAAAAAGTTTAATCTCAACCAATTTATCATGCTCACCCAACAACATTGAATAAAACTTGGAAATTAAAACATGCTCCTGTACAAATCTCCTTGGCTATGACAAAATTAGTTTTATTCACTTATTCAAAATAATATAGTATAAATCACACACTCAGTGTGGCCTCTGCCTCTTCCGGGCTTCCCTGGTGGTTCAGACCGTAAAGAATCTGCCTGCAATGCAGGAGATCCAGGTTTGGTCCCTTGGTCAGGAAGATCCCCTGGAGAAGGAAATGGCAACCCACTCCAGTGTTCTTGTCTGGAGAATCCCATGGACAGAGGAGCCTGGCAGGCTATAGTCCACAGGGTCACAAAGAGTTGGACATGACTTCGCAACTAAAGTAGCACCAACACTACCCCTCTTCTTAGGTAACAGGGTTAACCATGAACAGTATTTTCCAAGAAAATTCTCCACGTGTACAAGTTGCCCTATGGGCTCATCATAAGCCCTCTAACCATTGTGCTAGCCTGCTTCTCAGAGCCTGATCCCAAGGCAACCAGTCTCCTGCAGGAACTGTCGCAGTCTAAAATTCAGTAACTTCTTCAAACCACCTGCCTGCAGGAATGGAAAACTCAGGCCCAGAGAGGGGAAGAGTCTCGCCCAAGGCCACACAGGGGGCCTTCATTCAGCCAACAGAGATGTCAAGTGAACATGTGCAGTGTGACAACTACAGTGAGTCCCCTACTTATGGACAAATTCTGCTCCAAGAGCGTGTTCATAAGGCCAGTTTGTAAGTCCAACAAAGTTAGCCAAGGCACCCAACACAATCGGCTAACGCTGACTAACTAGTTAACTAATTGGCTAACCAACACTGTATAGTATAGTACTATAATAGGTTTGTAGCACTTTCACACAAGTAATACATAAAAAAAACAAGCAATCACAAAAAAGTAAAGAAAACATTTTTAATCTTATGGTACCATACCTTGAAAAGTACAGTAGCACAGTACAACATCTGGCTTACAGGGACTGGGATCCCGTGAACAGGCAAGAAGAGTTACTGATTGCAGGCAGTGGGAGATGGGCGAGCTGAAGGGTCATCAGCAGTAGGAGATGGAGGGCAAGCTGCATTTTCGCTTGTGCCTGACGTTGATGGAACCCATGTTTGCATCTTTGAAAGTTCACAACTTGAAGGTCTGTATGTAGAGGACTTAGTGTATATGCCTTGTATTGGACACACTCTGGAGCTCCAGGGAAATGAGAATTGGTCAGAGTCCAAAGTACCAGTTTTCCTCCTTGGGCACCCTTCCTCCTTCTCACAGTGACTCAAGGGCAGAAAGGCAGAAAGGGTGTCTCTGAGAGAAGACCAGGAGGAGCTCAGAGTGGATTAAACTGAAGATAATTTGGTAAACTCCCTAAGTCATTTTTATAATGGGCTGCCTGGAATTTAGGAACCTTCATGCCTAATAGCATGTTTTGGCCTCCCATGGGGGCTGGAGGGCTCATTTAATAGAATAGGATTTTATATCTAATAAATGAAATCAAACTTGCAAAACAGATAGATGGAATGGAAGGGGATGGGCTGAGCTGGAATGGGATAGGATGGAAGAGCAGAGGAAGGGACTCCTTTACCTTGAACTGAATGAAATCAGGTAGAATCCCATCTGTGGGGAGTGAGCAGGAAGCTGTGTTCATCCATCCACACTCTTACTTCTCACTTTGTGGCAAAAAACACCAGGAGGCCAGCAGACGTCTGTGGTGAGAGATGGCTCCACACACCATGTGGGCCTCTCAGCCTAAAGTAAGAACCCATGGGGTCCACGAGTCCCGACCAGAGAGTTGGACTAAAGTCCTAGACCTCTAATGTGTCCAAACTAACAGAGACTAGGGCACTAGATGCAGGGAAGGAGAAACGCGCTCTGCTGGGTCTCTATGGTGGTACACGGGCTCGTCTTGCTGGGGGTATGTGGGATCTAAGTTCCCCGACCAGGGATTGAACCCACATCCCCTGCATTGGGTGGTGGATTCTTAACCACTGGACCTCCAGGGAAGTCCCCCATCCCGAGCTTTTTATAACGAGTCCCCCACAGAAACACAAATTACCATCAGAAAGGCATCAGATTTTCAGCCTCCTTTCCACATGCCAAAAAATGTTTCTGAGCACTTTCCGAAGGTAACAAGTAGGTGGATGAACACAGTACTCTTTACTTGAAGAAAACAGACCAGCTCTCTGCAGTGCCGTCTGCGTGCCTGGTCCCTCCCTGGGTGCAAAAAGGACAGCCTCTGCCCTCAAGAGCTCACAGCTCTCCCCTGAGTCACCATGGAAGATGTGACGAAGACCACCGTCCAGACACCGAGCCCTATCAAAACTGAATGGAATTCCCGCTGTGTCCTTTTCCCCTATTTCCAAGGGGACATTAGCAGTGTGGTGGATTAACACTTCTCCAGAGCTCTGCACAATGTCAAGAGCCCCCCCAGGGACAGAACCCTTCCAGCGGAGATGTGCTGCTGAGGAATGATAGTGACATGCCTCCAAATCAGTGGCGTTTCTCTGCTCCATGGACAAAGCCACAGCCAGAAGTATCTTTTGCAAATGGCGCCACCAGCTACAGCTTGAATGGATCTGGTCTCATGCCTATGGATCATTACCCACTGTCCCTGACCAGGGGCCCCTCCGTTCCACCTGGCGAGCTGTGGCATTTCTCCTCCCTCGCCAATCCCAGCTTCCCAGAGCCTTGCTACCCTTATGCTTTTCCCACTGGGTACTTGGTTCCAGAGCCCCAGCCTGAGGGGAGGTATGAGCCCCTCCTAAGTCTCCTCCAGCCAGAGAGATGTCTAACCTATCCTCAGGAATCTGCCTTATGGGAGGATGGCAACTCTGCCCAGATGGCAGGAAGCACAGATTGCTCTTCAACCTGCCTCCCAGCTCAGCCCACTTTAAGAAAATCTATTTCCCCCCTGATGGTGGACCTGCCAGTGCCAGTTTTGCAGTTGAAAGAAGCAGCCAGTCTCCAGAGAAAAGAAGAGATCTGTTCTTTTACTGAACATGGGTTTAAAGAAAAGAACTCTTTTTTTCTGAACCTGCTTATGGTTTTCTACTATGATCCAGAGGGTGTGAAGACATCACCGTCCTTTTTTCTTGCCACGAAAGAGCACTGGGTTCAAAGCAAGTTTCTGTTCTCCCTGAAATTCTATACTTTTTCTTAGCACCTATGCCCCGGAGCACGTTTTTTTGTTTGTTTGTTTGTTTTTTTAACTTGTTAAACTAATTTTGAGCATAGAAGATGGTTAAAAGAGCTGTTTAGTAGTGGGGAGCAAACCTGTAGATTGTTCCCAATAATGACAAATTTCACCCTCTGCGTTCACTGCCCTCCTACTTAGCAGTCAGCCAACTTACCCTCCATCAACAGGGTTGCCCACATCAACACTGACCACGTGGTACCCAATGGGGTTGTCCCACTCTTCCAACTGAATAGAGAGATTCCAGAAACAGCCTGACGCTTCCTAGCCTTAATCAGATGATGGCCAGCTTCTCTCTTACTGGCACTGGCAAGACCCACAGAGAATGGCTGGGAGGCAGGATGATTCCTGCATCCTTCAAGTTTAAAGGAAAGCTGAAGAGGTCTCAGGCTGGCCCTGATGAATGTACTGTCACTTGGAAAATTTGATCACTCAATTCCAAAAAAATGATTCTAATCACTGAGCAATCTGACAAGTAACTCGCAAATTAGTAAGCAAACTGTCCCATCCCAAGCCAGGCCTAGAGTAAGTTCTGTATCCAGAGCATTCTTAGATGAGCTCCATGACTTCTTGGCTCTCCACACCCCATGTGTGCTGACAACCTTACACAGGGGCCCACCTGACTGCCATCACCACGGGATCTTTCCTGTAGTTCTTCCACTGTCAGTAACATCGAGAAAACAGTAACTTTTCAGCACAGAACCACTGTGGCCACCCGGGTGGATACCCACATAGGTCCAGGACCAGGCAGTGAGACCTCCCTGCAGATTGTTCTGGATGAAATGACCAATTTCTCCGAATTCTTCCATCTCCAATGTGGTAGACAGCTCACAGTCCAGCATGAGCTTGGTACTTAGCCCTGACAATCCCAGTATCCCTGCCCTCAGCATTCCCCACACACACCCACCCTGTTCCCACAGCTCAAAGGGTGAATAATGAAGTGAAAATTCTGGATTAAGCTATTCTTAATTCTAAATTCTGCAACTCTGCGATTGACACGATTACATGTGGGTATCAAGGCTAACAGTTGGCCAATGACCTGCCCAAGGTCACGAAGCCCAGGCTGGATCCCAGGTCTGATCTCAGGGCTCTTCTCTCCACCATAAAACTTACCAAGGGTTACCATCAAAGTGGCTCTTAGATGGCTCAAGGTTCTCCCATCTGCTATGTAAATAAAGATCAGCTTTTACAAAAAAAAGAAAACAGACCAGTCAATTCTCCACATCCTGAAGACAGAAAGTGTGGAAAACATGGGCTTAGGATGGAGTCTGGGACCTGGTCCAATTTCGTCTGGAACCAAGACTGAGGACAGCACCACCGCTTGTATCTGTGCCAGGATATTTGTCAACCTGAAACCTAAGGCTGTGGTTCATTGTTATCTCAGCGAGCACCACACTCACTTCAAAGTCTGCAGGATCTTCTTGCTGCTGCTTTGATGATGAGCACAGCTCCATGCAGGGAAATCATTTCCATCTACACGGAGGCAGAAGGGCAGCCCACCAGGGCACAACGATTGAACTCAAGGCTACTTCAGACAGAAGACCACCTTGCTTCTGCTGAAGTTCCTCCTGTCAGAATATTTCAGATCCTTTGGGATTCAGAGCACTCAGAGCAAAATGTGTGGCAGGCACAGGCTTTCACCACCCTCCTTTCAACGTCTGTGTTTCCTGGGCCAGCTCACTCACGGCCTGACCTACCTGTCTTTGTTTTGGGCTCAGTACCTTCTCCATAAATCTCAGTAAATCCTGTGCCTACCCTGTTCTCCCTACTTTGCCTAACCACGAAGCCCCAGATCATGATACATGGGAAACACATGTTAATGTCCTTATGCCTCTTCTTCCCATAGCAAAAGAAAATCAGTCCCTGCGGTGCCGTAGCATCACGTGCTGGAAAGCTCTACAGTGGGAGAGGATGACTGTCAACGGTTTGACTTTAGGTTGGTGGTTTTCTGTGGGACAAAATAGGGCAGCAAATTGGAGCACTGGGCTTCTACTCACAACTGAACATTGACAGTTTAGAGGCTGTTGAAGCCACTGTCTGTAACCTGTTAGATTCTACACCGTCATTCAGTCATTGGACAAAGCTGCTGAGTGACTGCCTTCATGCAACAGGAACTGTCCTAGCCGCAGGGGAGCGAGGTGATATGGACATGCAGCACGCAGAGGGGCACATGCGAGCTATTCCTCACGTGGCAGAGCCTTTATGACTATTATATTCACTGCTATTATTGTCGGCTCTGCTCATGGCCTTCCGTCTTCTCAGGCCAAGGGTTGTTCTCATCTGAGGCTGACAACAGTGACCTTTTTAACACTGAACATTATATTAGGTGGGCTTCCCAGGTGGCGCTAGTGGTAAAGAACCCATCTGCCAATGCAGGAGACATGATGAGACCTGGGTTCAATCCCTGGGTCTGGAAGATTCCCCTGGAGGCGGGCGTGGCAACCCACTCCAGTATTCTTGCCTGGAGAATCCCATGGACAGAGGAGTCTGATAGGCTACAGTCATCTGAAGTGACTTAGCATTCATGCAAGCGTTATGTTAGGTGAGATACTTCCTTCTAGACTCAGTAAATCATTCAGAGGATGGTTTTCAGGTCTTCCAGGGAGTCATAGAGAAACCGTCTATTTGGAGCATGACTGCAGTCCATCAGAATCAAATCAAGCTAAGGAGATCTTTTTTACACCTATCTAGGCCTTTATTTCCTGGGATTTGCTACCTCCCCTCAGGTTCACAAGCTATCTTTTCTATTGCCTCCCTGACATCTGACTCCAATAGACTGAGAAGCAACAACATCTTGGAAAATGGAGTCTTTCTTGTCAAAGTAAGTCAGGTCAAGAAAGCCCAAAAAGCAAAAGAACCCTGAAAGTAATGGGAAAGCATGAATGCCTTTTGTCATCTTTGCCAGTTACCACCAATCCAATGTCCACCTCCCACGTGTCAAACTTTTCTTCCAGAGGACACAAAGACTCCACCTAGCTATTTTCGGTCTCTGTTGGCAGCTTTCATGGGGATTTCTAGCTCCTGCTGATGCACACCAGAGCTCAAAAGTCCTATCCACCTTGGCAAAGCTACAAAGACAACTGGGAGATGTCAACAAGTCAGCCTGCAGGTGAGGCCTGGCCTGTGGTCCCACTTGACACTTTCCTGCTTAATAGAGTTGGTCCTGAGTGACAGTGGGAAGTAAAACAGCTGCAGGGGATCTACCTTCTTCTAGCAAAGTAGACTCTGCAGGTATCCTCTCAAACTTCAGGAAAATTAAAGAAAAATGGCTACACATCTTTTGACAATCCCTCCTTGGATCGCCACAGATGGCATCTGTGTCCCCTTCCCTTAAATCTGGGAAAGTTTGCAACATACTTGTGTCATAACTAATGGAATGGGATAGAGCAGAGGCTTGGAGACTTCTGAGGTTCATTCAGCAGAGGTCACACTGCCTTGTTCACTGGGACGCTCACTCTTGGATCCCTGGGGTTTCACAGAAGATGTGCAACTCCCCTGAGGTTGCCATAGCATTAGCAAGTCCAGATCACTTGGAAGAGCCACACGTGGGTTTTCTGGTCCACAGCAACAGCTGAGGTCCAAGCTGGTAGCTGCCATCAACTGTCAGATGTGGAGGTAAAGATGCCTTCTTACTAGTCCAGTCTCAGACAAAAAAAAAAAAAAACTCACCCTAGCCATTTAGGGGTGAGACAAGGCATTCCCACAGTGCCTTGTCTGGAATTTCTGACCTATGGACTTCATAGGCATAATATTAATAAAATGGTTGTTTTCAACTACATTTGCATTAATTTGTTAGCAGCAAGAGTAACCCCTTATTTACAGAATAAAAACAGACTAACAGATTTTGAAAACAAACCTGGGATTACCAAGGCGAACAATGTGGTGGAGGGGATGGAAGACAGGGTTCATGCTAAGTCACTTCAGTCGTGTCCCACTCTTTGTGACCCCATGGATCATAGCCCGCCAGGCTCCTCTGTCCATGGGATTTGCCAGGCAAGAATACTGCAGTGGGTTGCCATGTCCTCCTCCAGGGAATCTTCCCAACCCACCAATCAAACCTGTATCTCTTAGGTCTCCTGCATTGACATACAAATTCTTTACCTCTAGTGCCACTTGGGAAGCCCAAATTAGGAGCTTGGTATTAACATACACACTGTACTTTATATAAGATAGCCAACAAGGACCTACTGTATAGCACAGGAAACTCTACTCAAAATTCTGTAAAAACCTATATGGGTAAGAATCTAAAAAAGAATGAATATATATAAAACTAAATCTCTTTACTGTACACCTGAAACTAACACAACACGGTAAATCATTTATACTCCAATAATTTTCTTTTTTATGAAGAGCACCTAGGACAAACAGTGTAATAGGATTTATTCATTTTTGTAATATATAAATTTTATTTATTTATTTTCTTTTATTTGTTATTTTATTTATTTTCTTTACATTATTGTGTTGGTTTTGCCATACACTGACATGAATCCACCCTGGGTATACATGTGTCCCCCTTCCACCTCCCTCCCAACTCCATCCCTCTGGGTCATCCCGGTGCACCAGCCCTGAGCACCCTGTATCATGCATCAAACCTGGGCTGGCGATTGATTTCACATATGATAATTTGCATGTTTCAATGCCGTTCTCCCATATCATCCCACCCTTGCCCTCTCCCATAGAGTCCAAAAGACTGTTCTATACATCTGCGTCTCTTTTGCTGACTTGCATACAGGGTTATCATTACCACCTTTCTAAATTCCATATATACGCATTAGTATACTATATTGTTGTTTTTCCTTCTGGCTTACTTCACTCTGTATAATAAAATCAAGCAGGCCTGCATGTAAGTTCTAGCTCTGCCCCACTACACGGAGTTCATGAGTACTCAGCCTCTCTGGGCCTGTTTCTGGTCTGTAAAGTACTGACAATAAAACTCCTAATAGTGTTTTTGTGAGGAATTAATGAACGCATGTGGAGACTGTATTCCTCCCATGGGTATATGTTCCCATTTCCCTCGGCCACCCTTCCTTCCTCTCAGATATGACGAATGGACCATTCCTCAACCATTGCTGTCAATGGTGCTAATGAAACTAATGCATTATCTTTCATCTGAAACCTAATTCATTCTATAAATAAAAGGCAGCTGAAAGCCATGTTTGCTCAGAAGAGAACTAAAAAGAAAAAGGGTTTTCCTCTTCCAGGCTGATTGACAGGAGGGACTTTCAACCAACATTGATATTTGTACCATGATTCTGATCAGAAGCCTGCTGAAAGCCAGTTCCGTATGGACTCTACCAGACTGCAGTGCTTCTCAAAGTTCAGTGAACATGGGAATCAACTGGGGATCTAGTTATGCTGATTTCAGTTCAGTGGCTCCTGTGTGGAGCCTGAGATCCTGTCTATCTACCACCACCCCAGGTGCTGACCTACCTACAGTGCTTTGAGAGCAACGTCCTAAATGACTGTACGAAAGGCTAGTATCGATTATTCCATACATAACTCCACCCTCACCATTCTGCAATAATTCATTCTCACCTTTACTCCGCCTAGCATGACTTGAGGTTGCCAAATCCAGAACCTGCCTTCTTATAAGAACAGCTCACCTGGTCTCAGGCTATCTAAAAGTCATGGCCATTTTCAACCATCCTTTGTGAGGGTCCTGAAAGTGAAAAGTGAAAGTGAAGTGACTCAGTCATATCCATCTCTTTGCGACCCCATGGACTGTAGCCCATCAGGCTCCTCCATCCATGGAATTTTCCAGGCAAGAGTACTGGAGTGGGTTGCCATTTCCTTCTCCGGAGGATCTCCCCAACCCAGGGACTGAACCCAGGTCTCCCGCCTTGTAGGCAGACACTTTACCATCTGAGCCACCTACAATGCCCTAATGTTCTCTCTCCAATTTCTCATGCAGTCTTTACAAAAAGCTGGTGATCTGGGATGATTCCACCCCTTCATGGTTGGGAGAGGATGAAGGAGAGACTACGGTGCATAACTGGAGTCCAGGTATTCTAACGTCAGGGGTAGTGGGCTTCCCCCTTGGCTACAGCACACTAGGGCAGCGACACCATGGGGGGCAACTTTCTCACACATCACAGCTCGCTCAAGTTCACCAGGGCTCAAAAATACAAAAGAGTTATCTCTGCTCTCTTATGTAACTTAGTGATGTGGGGCAAGAAGAGCATTTACTATGCCCTGAGTGTTTTGCTATGAACTTTTCCTGCATTATACATTGTAATATTCCTAAGACATCCCGAGGGAGAGGCTATTAACCTTGCTTTCGACACAAGGAAATGGAGCCTAAAAGCAGTTAAGTGAATTTGCTCAAACGCGTGAAGGTAGAAGTGATGGAACAGGCTGAAAGGTGGGTGTGTCTGGTTGTAAAGTTGCCCTTTTAGGAGCTTTTATCTCCAGGTATAACGTTTTATTGAATAGGTCCTATAATCAGTGAATTTGTACACATTTGATTGAATTGTGTACAACTGATTTATTGACAGGTTAGTTGTCAGAGCTGGTAGGGGGGGTGTCAAAATATCTTTTGACCAAGTCAGCCCACAGTTTCCTGGCTGACTTCCATGGATTCAAATTGTTTATCATTGATGGGGCTCAGAGCTCTGGTAAGATGATCTCACTTTGGGGGTTTGGTTGCTAAATCCAGGGAGTCTGTATATTAAAACTTTCCTCAGATTTGAGTCTTGGTATATGCCAACCGGGACTAAGATTCTCAGCCCAGCAAAAGGAATGGAGAACAACTTTAGTCCAGGATTAAATAGAAAACCAGATGGGATTCATCAAAGTTAAACACAAGATGGCAGCTTGCTGTGGGACCCTCAACAGCAAGGAGCGATGGGGTAGCAGTGGCCTTATTTATGCCAAGGTTGCCTGTGGATCTTTCCTTGGCTCACTGTCTTCAGTTTCAAGGGAGAGATTCAGGCAAGCTTAAGATGAGAAGGGTTGGTTATAAGGAATCGGGAGGGCGACGAGGGGAAACAGAGCTGAGCCGCATAGGAACCAGAAAATCAGTGAGCTGCTAGCCTCTTGATTCATCCAAACTGCTGTTCTCTGGAGGCGCACCGCCTCTTGTAGTGCTAGAAATTGATCACATTCTTCTTTATTCGATTTCTCTCTGGACCATCTTCTCTTCAAGGCTCTTCCTTCATGAAATCTCATAATACCAGCTTGCATGGACCACTGCATTGCCATGGTACTGACTGTTTGCAGCTTGACCTTTCAGCTGCCCTGCCCATGGCCATCTGACAACCTCTGGATCTCTTGGTTTAATTTCTGAAAAGAGAATCTGATATTCATTCAGGGCCGGTTGCACCTGAAAATTGAAGTCACTTCCAACAATCATCAGTCTATTCTTTCTGGACCCAAGAGTGGCAGAAGGGTTTGGGGAAGCACTTCCAAAAAAAGAGAATGACATTAACAGACTCCCCAAATATATTTACTACGTTCCTGAGAGGAAGGGGATAGAAATAGCCTCGATAGAATCTAACCTAAAACTTCAAACAAGCATAAACAGAACAGAAAAATAAGGTTCTAGTGCCCCCTCAAGTGTTTATATTTTATTTTTTTCCCTCTCTTGTGCAAACCATCTTACGTGTGAAACATAGGCCTCACTCACAACTCTTACACCCAAGCCTGGGTTTGAATGCCAGCTGGGTGTCCCATAAGCCTCCATTCATCAGTAAAATGATGATCTTTTTCCCTGACTTTATATGCCAGGCATTGTGCTCAGCAATGGAGACTCCATCTGTGTCTGAAAAGCCAGTATCATTTCAGGGGAAACAGACCAGTTCAAACAAATAATTATTTGACCACAGAGTTTTCAAAGTATTGTCAGAAGATTCCCCATTTTTGATGGAGTAATGGGACTCCACTATTAGGATGCACAAGAATCTCCTGGGGGCTTCTTTAAATGCTGGGTCCTAGCCTCACCTCAGGTATACTGAGCAGAAGCTCTGCAGTTGAAATCCAGGAATCTGTGTTTTAAACAAGCCAAGAAATCTCAGAGTGCAGTGTTTGAGAACCACTGTTCTGTCTCACAGGAGTCGTGGCTGAGGCTCATGGATTCACGAGTCATGGATTCAAGAGGCTCCCTGCATAAAGGAGCTAGAGATGGCATCCCCGGTGTGACACTGAGTGGAGTCCCAAATGTGTCTGCCAGGATGGGAATGGGGGTAAGAGAACTCTAGGCAGAGCAAAAGCAAACGCCCAGAATCATGAAAATGATCGTACTATCTGGAGAGGGGCATGGGGGAAGCAGGGAATGGGTGTTCCATCTAATTGGAGTATCAAAGGGTAGTAGAATATTAGACCAGAGGCAGACTAGGAAAGCCAAGTATTCAAGTCTGAAAAACAAAAGGTTCCAGGGATCCTTTAAAATAGTTTCTCTGTATTTTCCTTTAATACTGTAGGGGAGGAGCAATCATTTTCCATCTACCCTTCTAGATCCTTGGCTGAAATTCCCCTATAATTAAAGACAGATTAACAAGAGAAGCACAAAGAGACATTTAATAACATGTATACCTCCTGTACTCATGGGAAAACCCAGGAAAATTGATTAACTCTTGAAATGGCACAAACCACCACCTTAAGTACCATCTCCGGCTAAAGACAAGAGAGAAATTAAACCCATTCCTTCTCCACTGATACATTTCTAGAGATTCGGTCATTCTTATTTTCTGGGTACCAAGAAGAAGACACCCTTCTTACAAACGGAGATTTCACTTGTAAATGTTTCTTGCTGCTGTTGTTTAGTCACTAAGCCCTATCTGACTTTTGTGACCCCCATGGACTGTAGTCCCCCAGGCTTCTCTGTCTGTCGGATTTCTCAGGCAAGATTACTGGAGTGGGTTGCCATTTCCTTCTCCAGGGGATCTTCCCAGCCCAGGGATTGAACCCACATCCCCTGCACTGGCAGGCAGGTTCTTTACCACTGAGCCACCAGGGAAGCTCTTACAAAATGGTGGCTTCTTTACTCAGAGCTTCTCCAGTAGCCAGCTATTTCTTTAAAATAATCAAAGTGATTGTTATGCCAAGGAGGTACATTTTGAGGTGGCAAATTCTATTTCCCTTCCATATCATTTCTCTGAACTTTACCTTTCCTGCCATTGCCCTGGCCCATGAAAGGCCTCTAAAATCTCCAAGGAACTACTCATGCAACATGACCATTGAAACAATATGGAGACAGAGGGAGCTGGTTACAGATAACCTCGCTGACGGGAGTGAGTGAAAGTTGCTCAGTTGTGTCCGACTCTGTGCGACTCTGCAGACTGCAGCCTGGCAGGCTCCTCTGTCCATGGGATTCTCCAGCAAGAACACTGGAGTGGGTTGACATTTCCTTCTCCAGGGGATCTTCCTGACCCAGGGACCGACCCTGGGTCTCCCACATTGCAGGCAGATTCTTTACCATCTAAGCCACCACTGATGGGAAGGATGTGTGAAATGTGTCCCGAGATCTGGCTGCTCAAGGGAGGAGGAATCCCTTCCCAACTTCTCTGGAAAGCCTGAGTAGACTGGGACAGCCTTGGCCTGGGTCATTGCTCCTAGAGGGGACTTGTCTCCCTGCCAGACAGGAGAGAATGAGATTCTCCAACAACTTCCTACTCACAGAAGAATACCAATGACCTTCAGACAGGTTTGCTACTGCCTGCTGCCCTCCTAGAACCAGGCAATTTTTCATTTCAAAGTCTTCCAAATATCCAGTTAGGTTAAGGGCAAAAATAAATGCATACCCAGAAATGTTCTTGCTTTCTTTTTTTTTTTTTTTCTTTTCATGTCAATAGGGACCATTTGCTTTTAAAATAGTCACCTAAGGTATGATTGATAGGAAATCATTGCTTGTCATTTCCGGCTCCATAGGAAACGTCATTCAGTCAAACTTAACTAAGCCTTTTATTTCTCATGTTTGCTCCCCCATGAATGAGGGCCTGTCAACCGCTGTTCTAGAAACAGCAGAGAGCTTGAGTATCCTGTGGTATTTTCCATTGAGCAATTCCCCCAGCCTAACAGATCAAATTTCCAGGTCTCTTTGTTCTTTCTTCATAAAAACATATCCCTCCCAGAGCTGCATGTCCAACCCTATTTAGGTGCCAGTTAGAACAAAGAGTAAGGACATAATTTTCTGCCTTTCCTCCTCCTCACCAACTCTAGCCACCACCTCCGCCTGGCAACTCCACAGGAACCCTGGGCTTTCTAAGAGAATCAAATAATCCTCTGAAGTTCGAACATTTTCTTTCTCACCCTTCCAGCAAACAGGATTTTCAGGAGCCTGTTTGAGGGCCAGCAGAGATTTTCATGCAGAAAGTCTGAGAATGTACCTGACCATGAGCAAGTTTGAGCCTGCCAGGGCTCACAGGAAGGACAAGGACCTTGGCATCAGAATGTCCAAGATTTGAATTCTAACTCTCCTGGGTACTAGTATGATTTTCCTTATGAGGCCTCAATTTTCTCACATATAATATGGAAATAATATTAGCATCTGAAATAAATAGCACAATTATAACAGACACTTTGGGTCTCATGCTTCTTATCCCTGACACTTTTACTTTAGAGACCGGAAGAACTTAATACTCACTTTCCTAGTGTGCCTTTCAGCTAGGGATGACCAGGAAGCAAAGTTCTGGGCAGTGAGATATAAGCAGGAGTCTGAGGGCAGGTTCTGGAAATGTTTCTGTTTCCCTCATAAAAAAAGGGTAGATGAAGCTCTTCCCCTTCCTTCTTTTACTTCCTGCCTTGGGCAAAGATGTGATGTCTGGAGGTGCAGGAGCCGTCTTGTGGCCAAGACAATGTCAGAGTCGTTAGCCCTGACAGCATCAAGATATTGAGGCAGTGCTGAAGCCTTCAGCTTCTCATGATACGTAAAATCGTGCCTCTTTAAGCCACTGCAAGCTGAGTTCTGTTCCTTGTCACCAAACGCATTACTGATAGGAGTAGGTGATGTATTCAAAGCAGTTATAATAGTCACTTCGGTTTTTTTACTCGTGACTTCCCTGGTAGCTCAGACGGTAAAGCATCTGCCTACAATGCAGGAGACCTGGTTTCAATCTCTGGGTCAGGAAGATCTCCTGGAGAAGGAAATGGCAACTCACTCCAGTACTCTTGCCTGGAAAATCCCATGGATGGAGGAGCCTGGTAGGCTACAGTCCATGGGGTCACAAAGAGTCGGACACGACCGAGCGACTTCACTTTTTTTTTACTTAGCTGTGTCCAACTCTTTGTGACCTCACGGACTGTAACTCACCAGTCTCCTCTGTCCATGGGATTCTCTAGGCAAAAATACTGGAGTGGATTGCCATTTCCTTCTCCAAATCGTCACTGGTATTTGACAAATATTTCCATTCTCACCCACCATATGTCTTCTTTTGAAAATGGAAAACCCTCATCTATATCATTGTGCACATTTTTAGGGTGGAATTGGGGTGTGGAATGTGGATCCAGAATGGCTTTTAAGACCTTGCAATTTGTTTCTTCCTTCCATAGCCGCTTGCAGGCTCCTGTAAGAATCCCAGTTAATGCCAGTCAAGCCAGCTAGTTATCCCCGACATGAGTCATGTCTGTCCTGCCCTTAGCTTTCCACTCTCCATTCCTGCCTTCCCTCATTCTCTTCCCTGTCTCTCCCTTCAGCCTGCCTAAATCTTCTCCCTCCTTCATTCAATTCCTAGCTGCAGCCCATCATTTCCCTGAGATACCACTTCTGATATGATCAGCCACAGCCAGGAGCAAGAAAAGTCATACGATACAGACATGGTTGCCCCATCTGGCCATGGCAGTGATCCGACAGGAAATCATGACTCTCAGAAAAGACGGGTCGAGAGCCTTTATGTCAATTACAAAAGACAGAGCTCTAGTGCATGGTTGCGAAGCAGCCACCAGGGCTTGACTTTGGCTCCTGCAGTTATGAAAATAAAAGAGCTAGAATGCTGAGGTCAACCAGCGGTTGCCCTCGAAGTAGCAAGAAGAGGCATCTGGGGAGCGCAGGAGAGAAAGACAGGAGACATGATGCAGGCAGGAGCCCGGGGGCTCGACGAGGTCCTCGGACAAAGAAAAGGGGGACTGAATTGCCAAGGCTTTGGAAGGCTTCGTCCCCTCCTGCGACAGCCCCTCAGTACAGGAGGGGTGTGGGTTACTGGGTGGACCCTTCGGGTAGGATTCCTGGGTAGGTCATCACCTGCCCACAGCCCACTTGTGCTCTTCTTGGATAAAGTGTGACACCTGCTGGTTTACAGGGGAGAAAACCGGGACTTCAGGCTTGAGAAAAAGTTGCGGGTGCTGACGGTACAAACGGCCGCAGACAGACTGAGTTCTCTGCTAGTGAGAACCTGTGTCCTGGAGACACCACAGCCACATACAGTCAGCCTCCCAGGTCCACAGCTGGTCCTAAAGCTGTGGAAGGACAACGGAAATAACCAGAACATCAGCCACTCTGGCAGCACGGTGTCACCGAGATGGACTGAGCACAGAGACTTGATTTTAGATTCCCCCTTTACTTCCGCCGTTTTGTGGTCTGGAGACATTAAGCAAATCACTTGTTTTGTTGTTATTTATCTTTTTAAAGGAATTTAGTATATTTGTTCTACCTACCTTACAGTTTTATGTGTAAGGAATCAAGAGAGATGCTTATTGAAGCAACATACGGGTTTTTCAAGTGTTTGAGTATCTCCATGTACTAACCACTATAGTACCTACACATATATACATACTTTCATGCACAGTACATAATATTGGTGATACAAAAATAAGTAAACCACAATTCTACTCCAGGAGGAAACCAAAGAATCCTGTTCTGTTGACTTGAAAGACTTCTCCTCCACCAGCAGATCTTTCGAGTCTCATCTCACATGTCACCTCCTCCAGGAATCCTTCCCTCCACACATAGCCCAATCAAGGCAGGTCCCTAATGACACTCTCAGAGGGTGCCCTGTCATTCCTCAGGAGCATAGGCCCAGGATTCAAGTGGCAGAGGGTTCAAAACCTGGCTTTGGGACCTTGGCCAAGTTACTTAGCATGCCCATGTGTTGGCATCCTCTTGAAAAATGGGGATAATAATGCCTAAATTCTAGGGTTTTATAAGCATTAAACAAGGTGGTATATGGAAAGCACTTGGAGGAGTGCCTGACAGATATAAGGTCTCAGGAAATATTAAGCTTTTATTATTGCTTTTGAAAGTTTTACTTTAATGTAACACTCCTTCCAGACTGCTAACCAAGAAGGCAGAGGCCCTGTGGGTTTTGTTCATGCCATATCTACAGTGCCTATCACAGGACCTCAAAACTCTAGTTTTTTCCTCTAGAAAAATGCAAATATAGTAACTACTTCATGGGCATGTTATAAAGATTAAAGGCAATAATCTCTCCAATCAGCAGTAAAGCAGTTAGCATATAGCTGAACACATAGATAAGTGTTCGATTGATGTTATTATTGTTAATAACATAAATGGAACAAATATAGTGTTCTGAAGTAATATAGAAAGGCTAAGTAACTAGTTTTCCCTGGGAATAGGAAGGGCCTCACCCACAGTAAGGATGCTTGGGTAAGGTTCTAAGGGCCGAAAGGAGTTGGCCCAGCTAACTCTGAGATCACTTGTGGATCGATACAGACACTATACCCAGTCCTGGCCCTCTGGGAACTTAGCCCCAGAGAGGAGGAAACCTTCTCCCACAGTCCCAGGGCCCTTACCGGGCACAGAAGGGCACAGCCGACCCCAGAATGCAGCCAGAGAAGGCTTCCAGAGGTGAGCGGAGTGGAGACAGGAGGACAGGGAGAGGGCCAGGCTGTCAGACCAGACGAGCTGTTCAGGAGGAGCACCAGGCAAGGGGCTGATGCCGGGGACTGCAAAGCATCCCCGGATGAGCAGCCTTTGTGAGCACGGGGAAGATGAGGCAGAGCGGAGCTGGAGAGCGGGGTCAGGACCCGCACAAGGAAGGGCCTTGCCCGCCATGCGGAGGAGTCTGGGTCTCATTCAGCAAGCAACGGGAGTAGCTGGTGTTATTTTCAGAAAGGGAAAGTGGGGCTATACTATCACAGTTACATTTTACAGTCATTCTAGAAGGACGGTCAGCTAGCGTCTGGGGGATAAGTTAAGAGGCTGTTGGAAGAGTCCAGACAGGTGATGGCGATGGCCTAACTTAAGGAAATAGAGGTGATGAGAGGCCTGAGTGAATTCAAAATGTAATTAGGAAGCACAATCAACAGGACTTATGGTCTAATTTAACGAAGGGAGCAAAAACCAGCAAATGAGCCAGAATCTGATTTGGGCGATTGGGGACATGGGTGAGCCGGGCGCTTGATTTTATTGGGGTACTGTTGCCTTACCAGGTCGTGATAGTTTCTGCTGTACAGCAAAGGCAGCTACATGCATACGTATATCCCCTCCCCCCAAGCCGCCCTGCCACCCCCCAGCCCCCCTACCCCAGTCCCCGCAGAGCACTGAGCTCAGCTCCCTGTGCTATAGAGCAGCTTCCACTAGCCATCTATTTTATCCTTGGTGGTGTATATATATCAATCCTAATCACCCAGTTCTTCCCATCCCCCTACCCTGTGTCCACATATCCATTCTCTGTCTCTGTCTCTATTCGTGTCCTGGAAATAGGTTCATCTGTACAATTTTTCTAGATTCCACGCAGAGGGCTCCAATTCAAAGACCAAGAGCAGCAAGCTTCCACCAGGAAAAGGGTCGGCATGGTTTTGTACATAATTCCTCTGCGGTTTCTACATGCTCCGTGCTGACTCTGTTTCTTGATATAGGGGACACTTCATTTCCTCATGCACAGACCACCTGCAGGTTTACACGGTCACCCCAAACCTTTGTCGTTGAGTTCCGACCAACTCGCATACTGATCCAGCACTGTCATTGGTTCTCTCCAGCTTCCCAAGGATTTTGTCCCAAGCTGCCTGCCTTCCCAAGCTTCTCCCTGGCCCACCAACCCCTCCAACAGGGTCACTCAGCCCATCAAGCAACCAAGTCCCCAGTCAGCAGCTTCATGAATGGAGCTGCAGCTCAAAGGGGAATCTGAGCGAGAAGTCTGCACTTAAGAGTGATCAGGGTGGGAATTTGTACAAGGGCAGCCCTGAGAAGAACTGAGTTCATCCCAGAGTTCACCCTGGTGGCTCAGACGGGCATCTGCCTGCAATGAACCCACGCAGAGTAAGGAGACCTGGGTGCAGATAGAAGCCTGAGGAACAGGAGCTACTAAGAGAAGAGCAATGCAGAGGGAGAAGAGCTGGCACAGGGGACTGCGGAGGGGCCAGAGACGTGGGAGGAAACTGAAGGTAGGAGGGAACTGGACACACCGCGCTCAGAGGCAGCAGGGACCATGGACAAGCCGGGACTGAAGTCTAAACTGGGGGTTCCGGGTGCCCGGGTTGTCTCTGAGGTCTGCTGCAAGCAGTTGAAGGTGAAGGGAGGAAGTGGAAAAGATATTTTATGAAGATAATTCAAAAAAATGTGAGAGATGGGACAATAGCTAAAGGTAGAAAAAAACATCTTGGCTTTCTTTCTGGAACATTTCTACATGTGTTGCAGCAGTACGTGGTGAACAGCATGTATTTTGGACTTCCCTGGTGGCTCAGACGGTAAAGCGTCTGCCTACCATGTGGGAGACCTGAGTTCAACCCCTGGGTTGGGAAGATCCCCTGCAGAAGGAAATGGCAACTCACTCCAGTACTTTTGCTTGGAAAATCCCATGGACGGAGGAGCCTGGTGGGCCACAGTCCACAGGGTGGCAAAACGTTGGACACAACTGGGCGACTTCACTTTCACTTCCAGCATGTATTATAATTCAAGCTCTAGAAGCAGTTCCCAGCTCCACACAAAAACTGTGTGACCTTGAGTGCATTCCTTAATGTCGCAGGATCCTGCTTTACTCATCTGTAAAGGTGGAGATAATAACAGTGCTAACCATTGTTGCGAGTATTAATAAATAAGTTACGAGAGGGCAAGTGCACAGATAGTGTCTGACGCTTTGTAAACATCAATACTAGCTGTTTCTGTGGCTGATATTCCAACTTGATGATAAGAAAGAGCATTAAAAATAAACACTGAAGGTACAGGAAAGATAAGGAAGTAGTGATGGAGCATGTCGGAGCTCTTTTCTGATCCCATGAACTGTAGCCAAAGGATTTCCCAGGCAAGGATACTGGAGGGGGTTGCAATTTCCTTCTGCAGGGGATCTTCCTAACCCAGGGATTGAACCTGCATCTCTTGTACTGGCAAGAGGATTCTTTACCACTGGTCCACCTGGAAAGATGCTGCTGCTGCTGCTAAGTCATTTCAGTCGTGTCCGACTCTGTGCAACCCCATAGACGGCAGCCCACCAGGCTCCTCCATCCATGGGATCTTCCAGGCAAGAGTACTGGAGTGGGTTGCCATTGCCTTCTCCCTGGGAAGACCTAGGGATACTGTATTCAGTTCAGTTAAGTCACTCAGTCATGTCCAGCTCTTTGCAAACCCATGACTGCAGCATGCCAGACATCCCTGTCCATCACCAACTCCTGGAGCTTGCTCAAACTCATGTCTATCGAGTCAGTGATGTCATCCAACCATCTTATCATCTGTCATCCCCTTCTCCTTCTGTCCTCAATCTTTCCCAGCATCAGGGTCTTTTCCAGTGAGTTGGTTCTTCACATCAGGTGGCCAAAGTATTGGAGCTTCAGCCTCAGCATCAGTCTTCCCAGTGAATATTCAGGACTGATTTCCTTTAGGATGGACTGCTTGGATCTCCGTGCTGTCCAAGGTACTCTCATGAATCTTCTCCAACACCACAGGTCAAGAGCAGCATTTCTTTGGCTCTCAGCTTTCTTTATAGTCCAACCCTCACTTCCATACATGATGACTGGAAAAGCCATAGCTTTGACTAGATGGACCTTTGTCAGCAAAGTAATGTCTCTACTTTTTAATATGCTGTCTAGGTTGATCATAACTTTTCTTCCAAGGAAAAAGCGTCTTTTAATTTCATGGCTCTACAGTCACCATGTGCAGAGATTTTGGAGCCCCCAAAAATAAAGTATGTCACTGTTTCCATTGCTTATCCATCTATTTTCTTTTTTCTCTCTCTTTTTTTTATTAGTTTTGCCATACAATGACATGATATCGCCATGGGTTTACATATGCTCCCCCTCCAGAACCCCCCTCCCTCCTCCCTCCCTCCTCCCTCCTCCCTGGAAATCTCGATGCACCAGCCCCGAGCATCAATCCTGGGCTGGCAATTGATTACACATATGATAATTAACATGTTTCAATGCCATTCTCCCATATCATCCCACCCTTGCCCTCATCCACAGAGTCCACGAGTCTGTTCTATACATCTGTGTTCCTTTTGCTGTCTCGCATGCTGGGTTCTCGTTACCGTCTTTCTAAATTCCATATATATGCATTAGTATGCTGTATTGTTGTCTATTTTCCATGAGGTGATGGGACTGGATGCCATGATCTTCATCTTTTGAATGTTAAGTTTTAAGCCAACTTTTTCACTCTCCTCTTTCACTTTCATCAAGAGGCTCTTTAGTTCCTCTTCCCTTTCAGCCATAAGGGTGGTATCATCTGCATATCTGAGGTTACTGATATTTCTCCCAGCAATCTTGATTCCAGCTTGTGCTTCATCCAGCTCAGCATATCACATGATGTACTCTGCATATAAGTTAAATAAGTAGGGTGACAATATACAGCCATGACATACTCCTTTCCCAATTTGGAACTAGTCCGTTGTTCCATGTCTAGCTCTAAATGTTGCCTCTTGACCAGCATACAGATTTCTCAGGAGGCAGGTCAGGTGGTCTGATATTCCTATCTCTTGAAGAATTTTCCACAGTTTATTGTGATCCATACAGTCAGAGGCTTTGGTATAGTCAATAAAGCAGAAATAGATGTTTTCCTGGAACTCTCTTGTATTTTATACGATTCAATTGAGGGTGTTGGCAATTGGATGTCTGGTTCCTCTACCTTTTCTAAATCCAGTTTGAACACCTGGAAGTTCATGGTGCAGATACTACTGAAGCCTGGCTTGGAGAATTTTGAGAATTACTTTACTAGTGTGTGAGATGAGTACAATTTTGTGGTAGTTTGATCATTCTTTGGCATTGCTTTTCTTTGGGATTGGAATGAAAACTGACCTTTTCCAGTCCTGTGGCCACTGCTGAGTTTTCCAAATTTGCTGGCATGTTGAGTGCAGTACTTTCACAGCAACATATTTCAGGGTTTGAAATAGCTCAACTGGAATTCCATCACCTCCACTAGTTTTGTTCATAGTGATGCTTCCTAAGGTCCACTTGACTTCACATTCCAGGATGTCTGGCTCTAGGTGAGTGCACACCATCACGGTTACCTGGGTCATGAAGACCTTTTCTGTATAGTTCTTCAGTGTATTCTTACTACCTCTTCTTAATATCCTCTGCTTCTGTTAGGTCCATACCATTTCTGTCCTTTATTGTGCCCATCTTTGCATGAAGTGTTCCCTTGGTATCTCTAATTTTCTGGAAGAGATTTCTAGTCTTTCCCATTCTATCGTTTTCCTCTATTTCTTTGCACTGATCACTGAGGAAGGCATTATTATCTCTCCTTGTTATTCTCTGGAACTCTGCATTCCAATGGGTATATTTTTCTTTTTCTCCTTTGCCTTTCACTTCTCTTCTTTTCTCAGCTATTTGTAAGGCCTCCTCAGACAACCATTTTGTCTTTTTGCATTTCTTTTTCTTGGGGATGGTCTTGATCACTGACTCCTGTACAGTGTCAGGAACCTCCATCCATAGTTCATCAGGCACTCTTGTCTATCAGATTTAATCCCATGAATCTATTTGTCACTTCCACTGTATAATCATTAGGGATTTAATTTAGGTCGTACCTGAATGGTCTAGTGGTTTCCCCTACTTTCTTCAATTTCAGTCTGAATTTGGCAATAGGAAGTTCATGATGTGAGCCACAGTCAGCTCCTGTCAGCCACAGTTTTTGCTGACTGTATAGAGCTTCTCCATCTTTGGCTGCAAGGAATATAGTCAATCTGATTTTGGTATTGACCATCTGGTGATGTTCAAATGTAGAGTCTTCTCTTGTGTTGTTGGAAGAGGGTGTTTGCTATGACCAGTGTGTTCTCTTGGCAAAACTCTATTAGCCTTTGCCCTGTTTCATTCTGTACCCCAAGGCCAAATTTGCCTGTTACTCCAGGTATCTCTTGACTTCCTACTTTTGCATTCCAGTCCCCTATGATGAAAAGGCCATCCTTTTGGGGTGTTAGTTCTAAAAAGGTGTTGTAGGTCTTCATAGAACTGTTCAGCTTCTCCAGCGTTACTGGTTGGGGTATAGACTTGGCTAGCTGTGATATTGAATGACTTGCCTTGGAAATGAACAGAGACCATTCTGTGATTTTTGAGATTGTACCCATTTTGGACTTTTTTATTGACTATGAGGGTTACTCCATTTCTTCTAAGGGATTCTTGCCCACGGTAGTAGATATAATGGTCATCTGAGTTAAATTCACCCATTCTAGTTCCATTTTAGTTTACTGATTCCTAAAATGTCAATGTTCATTCTTGCCATGTCCTGTTTGACCACTTCTAATTTACCTTGATTCATAGACCTAAGATTCCAGGTTCCTATGCAATATTTTATGAGGCAGCACTAAATAACCAGAACAATTGGACTTAAGCTTTCAGAGGTGTTGTAGTCTAGGCTGAAGAGAAGAGCCAAGGACTAGCCATGATGATGTGGGTGGGAGAGAAAAATAAAAGTGAAACTCACTAGAGTCAAGAAGGCCACACTAGAGAAAGAGACACTCAGGACACAGAGACACCGGACAGAGAGAGGGGAGGAAGAGAGACTTGTCAGATGTGCACAATCCTGCAGGAAAATAATTTCCTCCCCAAGTACCATAGGAGCATCTATTTTTATTTACACACACTTATTAGGTATCAATATAACTGTTCATGCACACTGGTCCCAAAGAACATACTTGGCAAGTGTTTAAATTTAGAGCATATGATGTCAGCCTAGGTGATCATTCTATCAATGTGAAATGATACATTGCATCTCTTTAAAATAGTTTTCTTAAATATAGATGTCCTATTACTCAACTGATTCTACCACCTCCCCCTCAACTCCCATGTATTGCCACATATAGTCCTGTTTCTCTTGTGTTGAAAAACATTCAGCAAGTTTGTGTGGAACATCTGCTCTGTGACAGGTACTGGACTTAGATTTGTGTCCATGAAATAACGTCCATCTTTGGGGATTTAATGGAGGTGTTTATCAAGCCTGACTATATGCCAGGTCTGCTCTATGCACTTTACAAGGTTTATCTCAGTCAAACAACAACACTAAGTTCTATTTCAGGCAGGAATCAATCAGAGAAACAGAACCACTATAAATACAGAAGGGGCTGTGTTGCAGGAACCTGACCTTACACAATCATGAGAGCTGGTTGCCTTCACACCTGATGCTGGAGCATGAAGCCATCGGGGGAGGCAGTCAGGAAGGGAAGATGGATGTGGACTGAGGGAGAGAAAGAATGAACCCAAACCCACAAGAATGGACGGAAACCATGTCAGGTTCTCTTTGCTTCCAATCCTGTCCTGAGGGTGCCTTGTCATGAGAGTAAACGAGACATACCCGGCCTAGGAGTCAGAGACGCTGAAGGAGGATTTAGTAAAGGGAGGAAGCCATGGCAACGGACCTCCAGCATTCTGGCCTGGAGAATCCCCAAGGACAGAGGAGCCTGGTGGGCTACAGGCCATAGGGTCACAAAGAGTTGGATATGACTGAGCAACTAAGCACGCACACACAGGGTCATTGCAGGCCTGGCTATTACTTCCCTCCAGTTAGGTGAACCAGCAGGTAAGTGACATGTGGAAACTACAAATGCCTGCTGCTCAGCTTGCATTTGGCGAAGCTCCCACTGGAATCTCTCCTGGGGCCCAACCTGGTGGCTCAGCAGGAAAGCATCTGCCTGCAACGCGGGAGACCTGGGTTTGATCCCTGGCTTGGGAAGATCCCCTGGAGAAGGAAATGGCAACCCACTCCAGGACTCTTACCTGGAAAATTCCATGGACGGAGGAGCCTGGTGGGCTGCAGCCCACGGGGTCGCAAAGAGTCGACAGGACTGAGCGACTTCACTCACTCACTAACAGGAAATGTACAGGAAAGGGAATCCTGGGAAATGTAGTTCAGCGCCTCCACGTTGTCAGAGTGCAAAGCACAACAGATGCTATTCAAATAACAGCAGTGAGTAGACACCATCATCGCCCAGATTTTAACAAAGGCAAAAACTGAGATTCTGTTCTCAGAAACTGATTCTCTGAGCAGACAGACGTGGACTTGCTTGATGCCAAAGCTTGTGTGTCGAGCCATCGCATAGACATTCTTTGCTTCCACTTTAGGAAACTTCAGAATGGTGGGCAGACAACAGAACAGCATCTCTGAAGCTCCCAGTAGGGCCCATACATGGGCAGAGGACTTGGGACCTATGGGCTCTTCGGAGGCCTGCTTCAGAGGTCTAAGACCTGACAGGGAGTACGTATCGACCACAAAATATAAAAAGAAAACTTAAATTCAAACAAATATGCACTTACCTATGTGTCAATACACCTTCAGCTCAGCTACACTTTACTACATGAAATTTTAAATAAATTTTGTATCATGCCATATGTATAGGGATTAGCGCGTGTGATATAATCCGAGGTTAGAGCTCTCATGCCGAGTACTTAGGGCCTGCCTATCTTCTGGGCAGGGGAAAATCTGTGGGGTGGGGGCAGGGAGGCTGACACTGTGAAAATCTATTTCAGAGATCACATTTGGGGCAGATACTGCTGTCCTGTCTTCATCAGCAATTTGAAATCTCAGATGTGGCAAGAAAAGAAAAAACCCTACCTGATATTCACTTTGGTTATACATAAAATGAAGCAAAAACAGGCAGCCTTGGTCCTGGCATGGTGCCCACCCTGCTGATGCGTCGGGAGCATTTTAAACATATCACTGCAGGTGGTTGAATGAGAACAGAAACCAGAAACACGCAGATTAAATTTAGCAGCAGATTGAATTGCGCTCACCAAGACGTTTGCCTCTCAGCCTGTTCCCTTCTTCCTCTCGGCTCAGGCTGCAGGATGTCTAATCACTGAAGGCAGCCTTCTAGCGAATTCAATTAGCCAGAGAGAGCCTTGCGTTATTCTCTTAATGGATAAGAGAAATGGAAAGAGACATAACTTCTTCACAGAAACAGCCAGGAGCAGCATGGGTAGGATTCAGCCCTCTGCTCGGCAAAGCACATCCTTCTCTGGGGGCCGGATACCCCAGTAGGTGTGGCAGCCTTGGGTCCCAGATGTGCTAGGAAAGGAGGACCAGCTCACTATAAGGCAGAACCGGTCTGGTTCCTGCCCCTGCAGGACTTCCACTCCTTAAGACTGTGCAAGTGTTAGTGTCCTGATGTTTATGGATATGTAGCATTTGTTTCTAAGTACTCAAAATACTCTAACACAGTGGCATTGGATAAAGGTTGTGGACTGAGTGTTTAGTAGTCAGTCTGTCTTCTGCCTTCACAACACTTGCTCTTGACCGCTATGATAAACTGACCTCACGTAACATGGGACTGTCACCCCACCACCACTACCACCTCCTGGATACTCATTGTCTTCCCAACATGAGGGCACCCCACTTGAGCTTGAACTCCTACAGATGCTCACATCCTAAGATATGATGTTACGTCCATAGCTGACCTGTCACAAAACTGGGCCTATCTTATCCATCTTGAGTGAATGAAAATAGCTCAGTTGTGTCTGACTCTTTGCGACCCCATGGACTGTACAGTCCATGGAATTCTCCAGGCCAGAATACTGGAGTGGGTAGCCTTTTCCTCCTCCAGGGGATCGTCCAAACCCAGGGATCCAACCCAGGTCTCCCGTATTGCAGATGGATTCTTTATCAGCTGAGTCACAAGGGAAGCCCAAGAATACTGGAGTGGGTAACCTAGCCCTTCCCCAGTGGATCTTCCCAACCCAGGAATCAAACCAGGGTCTCCTGCATTGCAAACAGATTCTTTATCAACTGAGCTCTCAGGAAGCCCTCATCCATCTTAACTTGTCTAAAATAAAGTGTGTCTCTTTCTCTTGAGACTTCAGACAGGGAATACTTGTCCATCTCAAATTTAATTTAATTCAAGCACATATGGAGAAATAGTATTGGTACAGTGGTCTTTATTGCTGCTGTCTGAATTTGAAATCTGTCTTATCACTTAGGGTCTCACTTGTAAGGTCTTTAGCAGCTACATAAAATCCCTGTGACCCTCAGTTTTCTCAAATTTAAAATGGAATAGTGCCTCACATGGGATGTTGAGAGGAATAACGAATTAATTTATGTAAAATATGTTTTTACATATGTTACACATATGTTATACCTATAATACAGTAGGATGAGTACTAGAAAGAAGTCCAGGTTTGCCATGGTTCACACCTTCTTTTTGCCCCCTGACTCCTGCAGAAGAGGATGGATTCCTACGATGAGTAGTGGCTCAGTGTAGGTTTGGCATGGGTGATGCTTACCAGAATACAGGACATTTTTACTTCCCAACCAGCCCAAACTACCTGAGCAACTCTGATGACGTGATGCAGGCTGTAGCCCCCTGACTCTTTCAACAGAAGTTTGATAAACACAGATGTGCAAGACCCTGTTTTAGGCATCGCACTGTATTTGTAGTCTAGCCAGAAAGATAACATTGAACAAAAAATTGCAAGTGTGCTGAATATCAGAAAATAGAGACATTGGTGCCAAGAAATTTAAAACTTCCTGAAGGACATGAGACCAAGGTTTGAGTAGGAGCTGGTTCAGAGGAGAGACTGAGAAGACTTATAAGTATGTTCATCAAAATGAAAGAAACTTCATCCAAAATTGTAACCTGTACTATCTTTAAAATATAGATGTAAAAGCAGACACAGAATCCCTCAAGATGTAGATTGGGGATAGAATTCTAGCACCTCCATAAGAGTTTGAAAAACTATCCCATGAATAAAGCTGACATGGGGACCCTAAAGGATACTATTATAATTTGAAGCCTTTAATATGAAATAGGAAAATAATAGATAGTTATGAGAGTACAGCTACAAACACAGCTGAGTATAACCTGAATTATCAATACAAATATAAAACATACATGTAAGCATATATTTTGGATCTCTTCCCCTCTGCCACTAGAATTTCTCTTCGGGTTGCCAATGACCACTCTTATCTCACAAATTATTAAATCAAAGACCATTACATTCACTCTTGATATAATGTGTCAATAAACTAATTAAATAAAGCGGCCACCTTGGTTTTCGTCCTAGGCCTCCCAAACCCTCCTGCCCTAAACAGGCCCCTGCCATTTCAGTTCTGGTCATGACCTGGCAGTCTCTACTGTCTCCTAAGAAAAAGCCAGGTGGGGAAGAGTCCCAGCCTCCCTCATATCTGCGAGATTAATGGGCCCATCACGGCCTGGGTCACAGGCAGCCTGGGAGGAGGCTCCTTCACAGGCCCTGAACTACTTGAAAGGGAGTGAGGAGGAGTTTAAATAGAAGAGTCTACAAATAAATTTGACTAAAGAGGGAACTGAATATACAAAAGAGCAAAGACACGCTGATACTGCTAAGACAGGGTGACCAGGGTCCCAGGAGAATGACAGCCCCTTCCTCTCCTCCATAGATTGGCATTTGGGATGGTTGAGGCCATGAGTGGGTGTGAAGGCCACATGTCAAAAGAAGTAATGACATATGATAAGTAACATGTTTCAATGCCATTCTCCTATATCATCCCACCCTTGCCCTCATCCACAGAGTCCACAAGTCTATTCTATACATCTGCGCTCCTTTTGCTGTCTCGCATGTTGGGTTCTCGTTACTGTCTTTCTAAATTCCATATATATGCGTTAATATACTGTATTGCTGTTTTTCCTTCTGGCTTACTTCACTCTGGATAATGGGCTCCAGTTTCGTCCATCTGAGTAGAACTGATTCAAGTGAATTTTTTTTTAATGCTGAGTAATATTCCATTGTGTATATGTACCACAGCTTTCTTATCCATTCGTCAGTTGATGGGCATCTAGGTTGCTTCCATGTCCTGGCTATTGTAAACAAAGCAGCGATGAACATTGGGGTACACGTGGCTCTTTCAATTCTGGTTTCCTCAGTGTATATGCCCAGCAGTGGGATTGCTGGGTCATATTGCAGGTCTATTTGCAGTTTTTTAAGGAACCTCCACACTGTTTTCCATAGTGGCTGTACTAGTTTGCAATCCCACCAAGAGTGTAAGAGAGTTCCCTTTTCTCCACATCCTCTCCAGCATTTGTTACTTGTAGATTTTTGGATTGCAGCCATTCTGAGTGGTGTAAAGTGATAATCTCATTGTGGTTTTGATTTGCATTTCTCTGATAATGAGTGATGTTGAGCATCTTTTCATGTGTTTGTTAGCCACATGTTAATTATCATATGTCTAATCAATTGCCAGCCCAGGACTGATGCTCGGGGCTGGTGCAACGAGATTTCCCGGGGGGAGGGAGGAGGGAGGGGGGTTCTGGAGGGGGAGCATATGTAAACCCATGGTGATATCATGTCATTGTATGGCAAAACTAATAAAATATATATATATATATATATTTTAAAAAAATATGTATACCATGACCAAATGAGTTTTATCCAAGGAATGCAAGGCTAGTTCAACATTTGAAAATTAGTGTTACTGAGAAAAACCATATAATGAGAAAAGGCATTTAATAATATTCAATATCACCGTGCCCCTGGAGGAGGGCATGGCAACCCACTCCAGTATTCTTGCCTGGAGAATCTCCATGGACAGAGGAGCCTGGTGGGCTATTGTCCATGAGGTCACAAAGAGTCGGACACAACTGAGTGACTAAGCACAGCACAATATCTGTTTATGATTTTTTAAAAGTCTAATTAAATTAGGAGTCAAAAAAAAAAAGAAGTAATGGAAGTAATCTAGGCAATAAGGGTTTTAGAACCAGGCAGACCTGAATTTGAAACCTACCTTTACCACTTAGTAATTGGGTATATTTGTACAGGTAACCTCTCTGATTTTATAGCTAAAAAGAAGAGAGGGATCGTATTTAACACATAAGACCGTGGTGAAAGTTATGAACAATTTATTCAAGCCAGGAGATCTTGAATCAAAAAGCTTGATTCGGGACTTCCCTGGTGATTGAGTGGCTAATCCTCTGAGTCCCCAGTGCTGGGGTTCTTGGGTTTGACCCCTGGTTGGGGAACTTGATCTCACATGCCACAATTAAGATTCTGTACAGCCATAAAGAAAGCTTCATTCAAGCTACTTTAAGCTTTAAAAAAAAAAAAAAAAAAGAATGCATCATCTAACTAGGAAGTCCAAGGGAAAAAGAGGCCCAGGGACTCCATGGACTCAGACACCATGGTCAAGACTGTTGTCTCCTGTGTGTTGACCCGATTCGCATCTAGTGCAGCTGGTTTTGCTCCATGCAGCAGGAAGGAGTCGAGAAGGAAATGGCAGCCCACTTCAGGATTCTTGCCTGGAGAATCCCTTGGACAGAGGAACCTGGCGGGCTATAGTCCATGAGGTCACAGGGTTGGACACGACTGAGTGACTCACACACACTCACACACACACACACACACACACACACAGCAGTGAGGAGAGAGGAGGGAAAATGGCTGATACTCTACAGGAAGGGACACAGAGCCTCTCTTGCCCAGGCTCTGCATATGACTCAAGAAGAGGACTCTGAGGGCGCCATCTTGGATCCACGCTCACCTCTGTGATAGCCACTGTGGCCAGGGTAGTAGAGTATAAGAATGAGCAGAACCAAGTCTCAGACACACCCTGAAGTTGGGGGATGCATTTCCTGGATTCCAATCAGCACGTTCCAAGAAGCACTTTAACTTCCCAGTCTTTCTGCCTTTGAAAAGTACAACTATCTTCATCCAGAGATCAGAATACCATACCTCACTAGAAGACAAAATCCCCCTTGACACTTCCAGCTGCTCAGTAAGCATGAAGACATTCATCTGTCAAGATCTCCACTGTGAAATAATCACCATGCAGTAACCCAACAGATTGAAAGGTAAATGCCTTTTGTCTTTGGCAGTTCTTTTATGCAAATGTTTATTGTTTTATTCATTTACTGAGCATTTGCTAGGTGTCCGACCCATGCTATACACTTCATGTACATTACATTGCTTAGTCTTCATAATAACTGTATGAGGCACTATTATTAACCCCATTGCGTGGTAGGAAAACTGAGGCTCAGGGAGGTTAAGTAACTTGCCTAATACGTCACAGCAATGGACATGAAAACAAGTCAAGTCAAAGGCCAGGGTCTTACCCACTAGGCTACCACATGGTAGAAGTATGAACAAAACAGAGAAGCATAGGAAAATAGTGACCAGTTGTCCAGGGAAGTCTTCAAGGATAAGGAAGAATTTACCCAGCAGAGACTATGGCAAAGGACACAGTGCAGAGGAAAGAAAGTGTGAAAAGACCACACGTGCAGCTTACGCTGTTGTTCAATGCTTCACGTCCAAGATCAACTGATCCCAGTGATTCACACTACTAGAGGGGGATGTCTGAATTAGTGAAAGATCTGAACTATGTTCATTTGTTGTTGCTATTGATGTTCAGTCACTGAAGTCATGTCTGATGGTTTTGCCACCCCATGGACTGTAGCCTGCCAGGCTCCTCTGTCCATGGGATTCTCCAGGCAAGAATACAGGAGTGGGTTGCCACGCCATTCTCTGGGGGACCTTCCCAATCCAGGGATCAAACCCATGTCTCTTATATTGGCAGGCAGATTCTTTACCACAGAGCCACTTAGGAAACCCATGTTCATTTATAAACAAAACTAAATGCAGTTTTATTACATTCAGTATGCCTACAAACACAATGTTCTTTAAAAAAAAAAAAAAAGAAAAAATGTTAAGAGATCTACCTGTTTAATTTTAGTACAAACTATTTTTGGCCCTATTGACATCTGTGTATGGACCCCAACCTTTTTTGAATTGTGTAATTGGGGATTATACATACTTTCTGTCTTTGAATTCTCACAACCACCTTTCCCTAAGAATTCAAATGTTATTACATCTGTAAGTAAGATAGCACTCTTTTCTGTAATATAAATGAAGTTTAATTTTCATTACATGAGTTTTTAAATCAGAGGTGACAATTACAGCCTTTGAAAAACCAGAGGAAAGGTTTAAATGATGATGGAAAGTAAAAGAGGAAGAGTGAATTTCTTCTTTCCCATAATAAAATGTTTCTACCCTATCCCTCAGTAAATACCTCCTTCATCCACCCAATGGATCAAGTACCAAACGGAGGCAACACCGTCCATGCTTCAGACTTGCATTCCCCAGCCCTGCCCCTTCAGGCAGTCCCCACGCTCTGTGAGCTCTTCAGAGCTCGGACCTGCCCCTCCACACCCCTCCCTCTGTCGCTGCCTCAGTTCAGGATTCAGCGTCTTCTTCCTCCCTGCCCCTGGTGTCGCTGCTCTCCTCTCCATCTTCTGGAGTGAGGCCCTTGGTCCCAGTTCTGTCCAGTGTCCCTCACTGGTGAGAGTGACTGGTCCAAGCAAGCCTATAGAGCGCTTCACTAGAGCTACCACACAGGCTGAAAAGCGAAACACCCTCTGATGTCTTCTGCCCAGTGGGGAAGGCTGTATGCAAAAGGCGAGGCTGAGGCCAGTGCTCAAAAGGAGTAATAAGCAGATGCGACATGGAGCATCCTGGCAACGCCAGCGCCTTGGTTCTCACCCGCCATCTGATTCCTTACCACTCTATCTTTGTCAGCTACAGAAGCTGCTAAATACTCTTTTGCTTAAAGACAAACAAAAAACAATGCTGATTGTGTTTACGCCTGGATCTTCACCAAGTCCACAATATTTTGAGTGTGAAGTTCCAGCTTATAGATCTGGCAAGCTAAGCCCTGTTGGCATGCCCTCTGCCTCTCATTAGTCTGATCTCAGTCCTACCACACCCAAAGTTCAGAACTGCCTCCACAAGGAGCTGTGTTTTGTCATTTTATTGTTGCTGAAATTATTGTTGCTTTTGCTGTTGTTAATGCACTGACTTCACCAGAGTCTGCTCCTCTTGCTAGACCCTTGCACATCACATAATCATACTCTGATTGGTATCTACTGAGCTTAGCCTTCTAAAGACACCTTCCTGGCCAAGCCCTCTCCCCACGTCCCTTTAGCCTCTGAACATGTCTCTACTTCATGAAAATAGACACAGTATTTTGTAAATCTATTTACTTTGCTCTCCTGCTCCATGAAAACTGGGAAGGATTGGATCTTTCTTCTCCATGACTAACATAGTGTTGGTTCATAAACTGCTCCCCCACCCTCCCCAGAGGGCACAGAGAGATGAAAGAAAGAGACATACAACCCCAGGTTGGTAGCTGCTGGGCTGTGCTCAGTCGTGTCCAACTCTTTGCAACCCCATGGACTGTAGCCCGCCAGGCTCCTCTGTCCATGGGATTTTCCAGACAAGTATGCTGGAGTGCACTGCCATTGCCTTCTGCAAGGGATCTTCCCAACCCAGGAATTGAACCTGCGTCTCCTGCATCTCCTGCATTGGCAGGCAGATCCTTTACCACTGAGCCACCTGGGAAGCCCAGGTTTAATAAGCCGGGGGACTTACCTACAAGCCTTGTCTTGAGCAGTTGCGAGGTGAGTAGACCCTCCCAGCAGAACCTTAGAAGTGTACGGAGAGGCTTTAACAGGGTTCAGTCATGTACACCATCCAGATTGCTCTCTCAAGGCTCCATCTTTGAAATGGCTCTGACTTTGAATGGTGGGTGGAATATATATTTCAAAAAAAAAAAA